>CAMTDV010000004.1:69846365-70008865 GCA_947069175.1 Scalesia atractyloides | reverse complement strand
CTCCATTCATTTTTCTCTGTTAAGTCAGGGTATTTTCGTCTTTTTATCTACTTTGTTTTGTTTCTTGTACATTATGCTAAATGCTTGTACATAAAGTGCAAACGGCCGAATTACCCTTTACGTTAACAAAAAGACCAAAATACTTCTGACATAACGGAGAAATTGGATAGAGTTAACGAGCCGGATGAAAAAGACAAGATTTCAAACTTTTTAGATCCAGATGCGGAAAAACAAACCTTTGGACGAAAGTTGCAAAACTGGCCAAGCCTCAGGGAAGAAAATGGCATTATACTCTAAACTAAGTCTTTACATAAATCTATTTAAATAAGTTAAAAAGACTCTTGCAACCCATTTAATCTTTTCCCTTCCTAGTTAATTCTATTTTTGACCAGTTAAATATGTTTGAATAGAATACAATGGGTTGACTTTTTATGATGTAACGAGAACAAACTGTTTTTGCATTTTATGAAGCTGCTGGAGGATAGCGTCCCCACTACAAGAGGTGGCGGCAGTGGTTCAGCTACAACAACCAGCAGAAGGGGCGGTCGTGGGGGTGGTCGTGGTGGTGATGTGAGATTCGTATCAGCCACAGGTGATCCTGTTTCTGGCAGAAGTTGCTTTATTTGCGGTGATCCGTCACATTTTGCAAATGCCTGCCCAAATCGTGGTATGCGAAACTGATTTGGTTCCAGTTTTATATTGTAAATCATCTACAGAAATCTGCCTGTTCTTCAATATCCATTTAGTATGGAACATAGTCATGTTTGGTGACTAAAAACTTCTCTTTATACTATGTGGAAGCCAAGTTTTGGTGCAAGCTGTAATACATTAAAATCTGTGAATTTTTTGAGATAACTGCTAGTCATCTTGTATATAAAAAGCGTGAGGTGCTCCGAGACGTTTAGGTTCAAAAAGTGGAGGCGTGACGCTAGGCGTGTGGTGAGAACTTTACATGCTCGAGCCGTCATGTATTATATAAATTTATAAATTAAATCTTATATAATATTTACCGCATTATTGACTATATTTTGAATTGCCGTATGGTCGTATTTGGTAGGGAAGTCATGATAGGGAGTGTTTTATCTAACACCCGAGCTGAACGGGTCAGGAAAAGAATACTGTTGATAGAACTCAAGATGAAATGATAAGTTAAAATAAGTTATTTTTGGGGAAATAACGACACTGTTTTGATTGGATTCAGATTACATGGAACTGGCGTCGTGTAACAATCGATATTAATTTATTTATTTGAAGAATAAATTAACGGGATTGATTTCAGTCGATGATGGGAAGTAAATTAAAACTTGGAATTTTAATATATTACGACAAAAAATTGACAATATCTCAACTTTTTTTTGAAAGAACAATATCTTAACTAGGCTTGTTTCATTGTGGTAGCATCACCACACCACTTAGTACAGGTTTAATTCGTTTGTCATAAATCTAGGGATCATGAATCTAAGATTAATCTCGGTCATTGCATTCACTCGGTCTGTATTTCTCATTGCATATGAAATATATTTACCAAAGTCTTGGTTTATAAACAATAACTTTTGTTGGTTATTTTTGACTTGATTATATTTGGGTTATGTAAACCTAAACATGTTACTATGGTTATAACTTTTAAACACTTGGTGTCGTAATGATGTTTGCTAATCGGATGCTATGAAGCCTTTCGTGGTCACTCCTCGTGTTTCCGCCTTCGGCGGAGGTGTGATAGATTGATATCAGAGTCACGATTATGGCGAACTAGGATTTGGTCTCGAGTCTAGATTATAATCTCATCTCTAGGGTGCATGGTTTTGTATATGTGGTATAAGAGGGTTAAGCTGTCAAAATGGAGAGTACTCCCAAAGAAAATCAATAAAGCACTTCTGTTGTTTTTTGTTGGATCTTCAAAAGAACGGGGAGTACGGTATGATGGTAATTGTTTAGTAGTATAGGGTTTCATTGTAAATAGGGAAACTTGTGATGGGTACTAAGAGAACTTAATGCAAGCAGACCGAATAAGCTTTATTGCGTTCTCACTGCTGTTACAATACATAAGAAATTGGATTGTTATTGAGTGCAGGGTTTTTAGTCACCCTATGACTTAAATTTGTGTATTTGTTGGCGTTATTGAGATCTTCCGTACAAGGCACATCCACTTACAAAGACAAAAATGAAGCCAGTTCATGAGCAGGGCTACCCTGCTCGATCTTCATTGTCTCCGCAACCTTTGCCTTTAGTGCTTCTGGTGATTCTAGCAAGGGAAGAAAATCTGTTGTTACCGTTGCGTTGCTTCTAACTCAGCCTCCAGCTGATCCAATGGTGGGTACTGATCCTTACCCGACATCTTCTTGTTGGATATTTTAGTGTAATTTGAGATTGCGTGTGACGTTCAAATAAGAGTGCACGCTTATTTGAATGTCATCGGGACTAACGGGGGATCCAAGGGGGCAGCGCCCCTGGGAGCAGGGTCCAAGGGGCGGCAGCCCCTGGCGGGGTCCAAGGGGCAGAGCCCCTGGCTGGGGTCGAGCTGACAGGTCAGCTTGGAAATTTTTTATTTTGGACAAAAGTCCTTTATAAAAAATGCATCAGAAACTCATTTTTGGGCTAAATGTGCAATTTTGAAACTTGAGGGACTAAAGGTGTTTTTGTTCAAAATTGAAACTGCAAGCAGTTGTGAAAAACTGAAAATACGCTCCCAAATTTTTAGAGAAAACCCTTGGACGAATTTTTGATTCGTAACTAATCCCCAGAATCTCACAATCAAAATCCAATACATAAATCTAGAACCAAATCTGATTTTATCCGATCAAAGATTGGTAGCCACTCCAATTGTTTGATCTGAAAGTGATTACACGACTTCAGATTTATACAAGCAAATTTCGATTTACCAATAAAGATCAAACAATTTCAGTGAACATGACAAGCGGTGGTGAATCTTCGAAGGCTATGACGAACAAATTTGCGAAATTGGACAAGTTTGAAGGGCAAGACTTTCGTCGCTGGGAAAATAAGATGGATTTTCTGTTGACGACTTTGAAAGTGGTGTACGTTCTGAGTACCCCGATGCCCGAGGAAGTGGTGGATGAACCGCTGGAACAAACAGGAAGCGTGGAAAGTGGTTGAATGCTGATTACATCTGTCGTGGGCATATTCTGAATGGTATGTGTGACTCTCTTTTCGATATTTATCAAAATGTTGAATCTGCAAAAGAACTGTGGGAATTACTAGAGGCCAAATAGCTGAAGACACATCTAGTAAGAAATTCTTAGTTAGTGATTTTATGAATTATAAAATGGTTGATGGTAGACCCATGATGGAACAATACAATGAATGTCTAAGAATTCTGGGTCAATTTGAACAACATGGTTTGAAGATGGATGAAGCAATTTCTGTTCCATCTATCATTGATAAACTTCCTCCTTCATGGAAAGATTTTAAACATACTTTAAAACATAAGAAGAGGAAATGAATCTGGTTGAACTTGGAAGTTGTTTTCGAATTGAGGAGTCTTGTCGGGTCATGGAAAATGTTAACAAAGATAAATATGTTGGTGGGTCTTCTGTTAACATGGTTGAAGAAAGTGGTCCTAGTTTTAAAAGTTCTAACAAGGGAAACAACAAAAGGAAGTTTCAAAGTGGGCCTAACAAGAAGAACAAGGCTACGAAGTATGCAAAACAGACCAATGATCAAGGTTGTTGGAAGTGTGGTAAACCGGGACACTTCAAGAGAGATTGTCGTGTTGGTAAAGCCAAGAATGAAGCTGGTACTAGTGGATCCTCGAAGGATCCAAAGCAACAAGGTCAGAAATTAAACTTCAATTATAATTCGGATGTGAATTATGTGTCACTAATTTCTGAAGCATTTTATGTGCAGGATGATTCTGTTGCTTGGTGGTACGACTCGGGAGCAACAAGTCACGTATGTAAGGATCGAAGATGGTTCAAGGACCTTACATTAATTGAAGATGGATCTATTTTAAAGATGGGAAATGTTGCAACCGAGCCAATCCACGGAATTGGAAGTGTAGTACTATTATTTACTTCTGGAAAAACTATAAGTTTAAGTAATGTATTGTATGAACCCGGCATTCGAAAAAACTTGTTATCCGGTATCGTATTAAATAATTGCGGGTACAACAAGTGTTAGAATGTGACAAGTATATCTTGTCAAGACATGGTTCTTTTATCAGATTTGGTTATCTATGTAATGGTATGATTATGTTAAATCTAGAAGTACCGTTTACTGATAATTCTGTTTGTATGATTGATTCGTCATCTAGTGTAAATTCGTCTAAATCTGAATTATGGCATGCTAGACTAGGACATGTACATTATAAACGACTTATGGAAATGTCTAAAATGAGCTTAATTCCGGCAATTAATTTAACAAATGAAAAATGCCATATCTGCAAGTTGAATAAAATAACTAGAAAACCATTCATGCAACATATTACTAGAGAAAGTAAACTATTAGATTTGATACATAGTGATCTATGTGATTTTCATGGTACACCATCATTAGGTAACAAGAAGTATGTTGTAACCTTTATAGATGATGCTACTAGATGCTGTTACGTTTACTTATACATGCAAAAGATGAAGCTCTGGAAAAGTTTAAAACCTATAAACAAGAAGTGGAGCTTCATTGAAGTGAATTGATCAAAACCCTACATACGGATAGAGGTGGTGAGTATTTTGATCCGGAATATTTCCAATCAACTGGAATAATACACCTTACCACAACTCCTTACACATCGGAACAAAATGGTGTGGCGGAAAGGAAGAATAGGACGCTAAAAGAGATGGTTAATACCATGCTGTCCCATTCGGGTTTAAATAATGGGTTTTGGGAAGAGGCTATGTTGACAGCCTGTTATTTGTTAAACCGGGTTCCTAATAAACGGAACAAAACACCCCTTTTGAGCTTTGGTATAAAAGGCCACCCGAGTTGCAAAAATTAAGAGTTTGGGGTTGTAGAGCCGTGGTTAGGCTCAATGATCCTAAGATAAGAAACTTAGGGGAAAGAGGTATAGAATGCATTTTCATTGGATATGCTGAGCACTCATTTGCACACAGGTTCTATGTAATAGAACCACATGACCACGTTTCAGTACATACGGTTATTGAGGCAAGAAGTGGAAATGTAGAATATGATGAAGAAAGATTCGCATCTATACCTAGGCCAAAGGATATGAACCTTTCTCTTAAGATTTCTAGTGGAAAAGAAATCATGCCTTCAACTAGCACTGAACCAAGAAGGAGTTCAAGAGAAAGAAAGGCCAAGTCTTATGGTGACGATTTTCAACTATACTTAGTAGAGGGATCTAGGATTGATATTGATTTTCAATATCAATATTGCTTCCATGTTGATGAGGATCCAAAGACATATAGTGAAGCAATGGCTTCACGGGATGTTTCATTTTGGAAAGAAGCCATCCAAGATGAAATGGATTCTATTTTGCAAAATAACACTTGGAAATTGGTGGATTTACCTCCTGGTTGTAAACCATTGGGAAGTAAATGGATCTTCAAGAGGAAGATGAATGTGGATGGCACTATTGATAAGTTCAAAGCCAGATTAGTAATCCAAGGGTTTAGACAAAAGGAAGGTATTGACTTCTTTGACACATATGCTCCTGTAGCAAGGATATCCACCATTAGATTATTATTAGCACTTGTTGCTATACATAATCTTGTAATTCACCAAATGGATGTGAAAACTGCATTTCTAAATGGTGAATTAGATGAGGAGATTTACATGAAACAGCCAGAAGGGTTTGTTATGCCTGGAAGTGAAAACAAGGTGTGTAAACTAATTAAATCTCTTTATGGTTTAAAGCAAGCACCCAAACAGTGGCATCAAAAGTTTGATGAGATTGTATTGTCTAATGGTTTTGCTTTAAACCAAGCAGATAAATGTGTTTATAGCAAGTTTGATGCTTCTGGAAACGGAGTCTTGATCTGTTTGTATGTAGATGATATGTTGATTTTTGGCACTAACCAAGATCAAGTTAATAGAACAAAGGAATTTTTATCATCTATGTTTGCTATGAAAGATATGGGGGAGGCTGAGGTGATTTTAGGTATTAAAATCAAACGTGAGAACATGGGCATTTCAATCTCTCAATCACACTATGTTGAGAAGATCTTGAACAAGTTCAATTTCAAGGATTGTTCTCCCGCAAGTACTCCTGTTGATCCTAGTCTGAAGCTATTACCTAATAAAGGCATTGCAGTATCTCCACTTGAGTACTCAAGAGCGATTGGATCACTTATGTACGCTATGATCAGCACCAGACCAGATATAACGTATGCTGTTGGAAAACTTAGTAGGTTTACTAGCAATCCTAGTACTCATCACTGGCAAGCACTAGGTCGAGTATTCAAATACTTGAAAGGAACCATGGATTATGGTCTAACTTACATTGGATTTCCTTCAGTGATTGAAGGATATTCAGATGCAAGTTGGATAAACAATAAGGAAGATCATTCTTCCACAAGTGGTTGGGTATTCCTACTTGGGGGATGTGCCATTTCTTGGGCTTCAAAGAAACAGACTTGCATAACTGATTCAACAATGGAGTCTGAGTTTGTAGCGTTAGCCGAGCTGGCAAAGAAGCTGAGTGGCTAAGAAACTTGATTTATGAGATTCCATTATGGCCAAAACCAATGGCTCCCATTTCTATAAGGTGTAATAGTGAAGCTACACTGGCTAAGGCGTATAGTCAAGTGTATAATGGCAAGTCAAGACACTTAGGTGTGAGACATAGCATGGTTCGTGAGCTCATCATGCATGGTGCGATTTCGGTTGAGTATGTGAGAACTTAACATAACTTAGCTGATCACTTAACCAAAGGGTTAACTAGAGATCTCGTGAAAGGATCAGCTGTGTGATTAGGGTTAAAGTCCATCTGAAAACTCTCATGTTAAGATACCCAATTCCCACCTAATATGACGTTAGGTGCAGAAAGCTTAACATCTAGAGTTTGGAACACAACATTAAAATTATCCCAAAGGTATGTGTTTAGATCTGCAAGTTAAGTAAGGTTGAGGTATATCTTCTTAATAGCTCTTTTGAAAAATTGCATTTGCAGGTGCAAGAGTAAAAGAGCTACCTATATGAGCATGAAGTTTAGCTGCTTCAAGAAGCTTGGACTTGGCTTTGATATGCTTATGAAGGATAGGGACATAGGCTAGTAAAAGATAGTGTCAAGTTAGATCTATGTATGTAAACTAATGTGTATATTATCTTCATGTATTCAGTATGGATATTAAGGGTTCAATCCTTAGAGACACCATTAAATTAGAATATTTGGAATGTGTAATCATTTATGTATTAGTTTGTTTGATTGCTGTGAACAAGTTAGGTAATCCTTGATTACACTAAAATGGGGGAGGTCTTGTTGGATATTTTAGTGTAATTTGAGATTGCGTGTGACGTTCAAATAAGAGTGCACGCTTATTTGAATGTCATCGGGACTAACGGGGGATCCAAGGGGGCAGCGCCCCTGGGAGCAGGGTCCAAGGATAAAAAATGCATCAGAAACTCATTTTTGGGCTAAATGTGCAATTTTGAAACTTGAGGGACTAAAGGTGTTTTTGTTTAAAATTGAAACTGCAAGCAGTTGTGAAAAACTGAAAATACGCTCCCAAATTTTTAGAGAAAACCCTTGGACGAATTTTTGATTCGTAACTAATCCCCAGAATCTCACAATCAAAATCCCATACAGAAATCTAGAATTAAATCTGATTTTATCCGATCAAAGATTGGTAGCCACTCCAATTGTTTGATCTGAAAGTGATTACACGACTTCAGATTTATACAAGCAAATTTCGATTTACCAACACATCTAAAATATTTACACGTCACACATATATCTAAAACATAATGATTTAATAAATTGTGTCAGTTTTTATAAACTATGATCAAAAGCGCTTACAATCCTTTGCTCTGTTGGAGAAGCATTTGTAAGGGCAAGGATTCCACCAGCATGAAGCAAATGAAACGCTTTCTCAACATCATACGGAAAAGAAGCCATTAACACATTAGCAGCGTCTCTGCCAGGCGGGTACATTAGTCCAAATGGCACCATCTGTTATTCCAAAAAAATAGTTACTAATTTTAACCTTCAATAAAACAGAGACAGAGAATAGTAAAACAAACCTGTTGCTGCATAGGACTAAGAGGTTGTTGGTGATTCTGCGGCCATGGACGTCAACACGGCTTCCACCTGGATGTGCTTCCTGCTGACATGTCGGAACCATTGGCATGTAAAAGTTTGCCATTGGGCCTTCATCTGAGCTCATACCTGTAACAAGTTGATGCCGGTGCCCCAAACCAGGCTATCGAGGTATTACCACAAAATTATTAATAAATAAGAAATCTCAGGTTTAAATCTAAAGCAGTTTTCAGTCTCCTTTAGAAAGTGTGTAAAAATGGTGATTATGGGAGATTACTTGGGGAGGAATGAGAGTAAGTTGAGGTTGACCATCAAACGTCTGTTGACCTAAACCATATGGGAAAATAGGCATGCAAGGAGCTCCAGCAGGTGGCGTTGCAGTTGGACGCGTTTGTGAACACTGTGCCTACATGGATAAAATATAAAAATCCAATCTTTTTTCACATTGCGAGGTTTTCAATCATGTGATGAGAGAAGGTTTAGGTGTTAAAATGAACCTGAGACCCAACTATTTCAGACTTCTTTGTGGAAAACGCTTTAAAGATCACTTCCTTTTCTGAAAGAAAAAAAATTATAAATTTTTTTACATTATTTATTTTAGCTATGATCTTACAAAACATAGTAATACACAAGAGTTGGCTAAATTTTATATAAAGAGAGGACATTTACCCTTATAGCTAGCTGTCAATGAAAGGCACATAAAATTCGTCATGGTGTAAATTGATAGTTATGTAGGAAGTAGTATTCTCCTGTTGTAGTTTGAAAAGCAGAGAGGTCTCCACCAATGATGTGTTTCAATGACTTGTAATAACCCAACACATCTTCTTCTTCTTACCATCATCATACACAACACCAACCCCACACTCTCTATTACAATATTATCACCAGCTTTCATCTCATTTGGTCATGGCTGGAAAAATAATCACTTGTAAACGGAGGCCAAATTCACACAACAGAAATTCAATCCTTGTAGCTTCTTAGGAGATGATGGGATGATAAATGATATTGATGTGCCCTCACTTCTACACCTAATCCACTCTGGCATCCCTTTCCAACAATAAATTGTGCTAAATATTCCAAATTCATAGTACACCTGCCAAATAAATAAAACATTAGTCACCTTTCTTAATGTCACACCCCGACCCGCAGCGGAATAAGAGTCGGGGCGTAATTAGGTTATCACCAAAGCTCATGATGTTTACTAAAATGTTTCATATTTATTAAATTCAAATTACAACTTAAATGTTCAAATCAAATTCATACAAATACAAGGAAATGAAACTAAGTAACACAATCCAAAGCTTAAACTGATTTATTCTTCTAGGCCCTCCTATGTGTTTTTTGCCTCAACTGGATCACCTGTATCATGTGTAAAATGGGGGAAATTTTGGGTCAACAAAAGTTGGCGAGTGAACCTTGTTTAAAAACATTGTTATTGATTTCTTGTTGTATTTAATATTGAAAAGTTGTACAATATTCATATGTGAGAAAACATATGTAAACAAACAATCACAAACCACCTTGAATGAGTATATGACATGAATGATAATGTATTGTGAGATCAAGGCTCAACCAAACGGAGCCGATCGTATGAAATGTATGATGATGTATGTGAGATCAAGGCTCAATCAAACGGAGCCGATCGAATGAGGCACCTGTACTCAACCCGTCTCCCACGGGGAGCTGATGGGCCTAATGTAATGCATGTACTGAAAATGATAACTTTAATCTAGACATAATCCACACAACAATTGATACATATTGAATACACATTTGATCACGGATATGATGGATGCACAAGTGTTTAAATAAAATAAATAATTAAGCGACACATGATACACCCCAAAAATGTGATTAAAAAGGGGAATTGGTAGAGATTCACTCACATTGGGTGCGTTCTTTTGATGTTGTTGGATGCGCACGAGTTTTGGGATTTGATCGACGAGGAAGAATTAACCTAAAATAATAACGAAATGGTTCGGTAAATAATTGGATTTTATTGGAGACTAATACTTTTAATTAACAATTTTAATAGGATTTTTTTAAATTTATTTTTGTGAGTTTAAGGTCATTTTCTAACTTTAAAAATATTATTTTTAAGTATTTTTAATTGATTTTAACTTAAATAAATAAATAAATAAAAATAAAATTTTTGACTTTTTGACCGTTGACCGGACCGTTGACCGGTCGGACTGTGAGTAATGTATGCGCTGAGTGAGGCTCGAACCCGAGACCTCTCGTACGCGTGCACGCAGCTCTACCAACTGAGCTACGTGTCTAACCCGAAATATTCTCTGTTTTAATTATATATATATACTAATTAATTGTTATTTTATTTGAGTTAATATTAAAATGATTTAAAATGGCCGAACCGCTTGCAGGGACGCGGAGTCGAACTCGGGTCCTTCGGTTCGTATGCGCACAACCCAACCAGTTGGGCTGTGTATCTAATCTGTTTAAATTACGGTTTATATTATTCTTATACACATGCTGTGACTCGTTCTGATTCAATTTTAAAAAGGTTGGTTTTAATTCTGAAAGTCGGTACGTTGTAAGATTCGAACTCGTGACGTGCATTGTATGTTTGCACACAGTCCACCGCTGGACTGTGTGTCTAACCCGGTTAAACATTCAGTTTATATTAATCTTATACTCATTTCGACTTCGTCTTCTTCATTTATAACGACACAGACAAAGATGTCCGACTGTTCTTGCTTAAATCGTTCGTCTAACATATAAATGATTGAAATGTAATGGATAAAGAGAGTTTCGGAAACGAATGTACCGAACAAGATGTTTTTCTCAGAACTCCGGCAAGGGTCGTCGGCTCTGATTTGTGAATTTCGTCTGAGCGGATCAATTAATAGCTTTGATCAATGAGATGTGAAATTAAGTGACTAAACAAGAGATATCAGGGGGTTTAGATGATTGTACCGATTTACAGTGTGATTTCAGAATTTCCAGAGATTTTCCGGCGAGTGCAGAATTTCCGGCAACGTCGTCTGGAACCGATTCTGGTTGAAGGATTGAAGTTAGTATATGTATAACAATGGATTGAAAACGAAAGAGTCGAGAAATTTACCGATTTGGTGTAAGTCTCGGTTTTCCGGTGAAAGTCCGGCGAGTTCAGAATTTCTCCGGCGAGTGCTAAGACTTCGATAAATTGTGCGATTTTGAGCGAAAAGGTTACCAGAGACTTGAGTGTGAATTTATAGGGAAGAAACAGGATGAATCGAGTCCGAATTTGATCTTGATTCGTGGTCAAAACTCTTCCGGCGGTTATGACTGGGATTGCGGATTAGACATCGGTTATAACCGATGTCGAAGTTAATACACGCGTTCAGTCAAAGGAAAACGGTCGTGATTGGCGAAATCGTCGGTATTTCCGGCGACTGCGGATTGGGGCGCTGAACTCAGGTTTTGATTTCGAGTTTTATTTTAAGTATTAATTGTTTCAATATAATAACCAAGAAGTCAAGTGGCGGAGTGGTAAGTTGTTTGCTTAACGAACCGGCTGACGCGGGTTCGAAACCCGGCAGCGGTATTTATTTATTTTATTCACTATTTCTTTATTTTTATTAATTATGTTTTAAAATTCTAACAGGGTTTATTAGTTATGTATCGATTAAAATTTATATGAACATTAAATACGCAACAAAAATTATAACTGAAATATTCGATTAATAAACGAAGCGGGTTTTGAAAACCCGTTTTTCGATGAATGTTACACTTAAAACACACCCCCACACACAACAAGAGACAATTAATTAGAGGATGTCATGATTTTCCAGGTCTCCTTCATTAGACATTTTCCAGCCCAAACTATGTAATAACTTTTCCTCAACATCTGCCATCGGTTGAATTTTGATAATGCCATCAACTTCAAGCAGAAAATATGATTCCAAATAAGGAATACCTATTAATTTGAGTGGACCAATTTCTGGATCAAATTTAATTTTCCTATTCGCAAATTTATCTTTTGTGAACATGGAGAATTCTCTTAGGGTACGTGGAAGATGCTCAACTGGTATCATATCATTACAGTGGTTAATGCTAAGTTTCTCAATCCTTGGAAGGGTTCCCACACAATTGGGCAGTGAAACCATTGGATTTCGATCTAGATATATTTCTTTTAACATTGTTAGGGAAGTCCAGTCCATGGGAAAGGATTCGGTTTGACAAATTAGTATTTACAAGAGACAAAATTCTCAATGAGTTGGGTAAAAAAATCATGAAGAATTTGAAATCACTTCTTATAGAATGTCTGATGATGAGGTTTGTGAGCTTATGCTAAGATCTAATGAATCCACAATGGCAGATTCAGAACCATCTATCAATAGTGTTTGAACCTTCTTTAACTTGCCTAGGGATACAGGGAGCTTTTTGAGCTTGTAGCAGTAAATGTGGACAAGTTCAACACATTGCTCGACTGATTCACACATCTTCATCAAACTTATGCACTTTGTAACTATTAACTTCACAAGAGCAGGTAGTTCAAAAAAACCACCAACACTATGAAGCTGTTCACAGAAACTCAGATTTAGAATCTTCAATGATCCAAGCAATGGTTGAGCATAACTGGTGAAACAGTGATAAGTTAAAATAAGTAAAACATGCATTTACTCAATATGAAAGAAAAATAAGAGTTATCTCATGTGGCAATTCTAGGTCTAACTCTAATATGGTTTAGGACTTGTCAAAAATTGTGGTTCAACCCGGCGCGAGGAAACCTAAATGGTACGCATGGTAGTACGTTTCCAACAGTTTTTTCCCTGCCAACCGAATTAACCACCAAAATTAGTGGTTTATCCCCTCCAACCCAACTCATTTGCTGTCTATAAAATTGACTTTCCACTCATATAGGATTAGGAGAAAAATTCAACAGTTCTCAGAGTTTGGTTTTATACCTAAGACCTGAGTGTAAATCTGAATCATCTAATTGTGATTACGTGTAAGCCTAGGCAATTCTTGGGTTAAAATACTACTTTGTAATAACTTTATCATCACCATTTTAAGTTTATCCAAGTGATGATTAATTATTTGGAATCTCATATACAGATATTTAAAATCTTACCTTTTGCTTCTTCGCAGGTAGTTGTGGGTCACTGTACGACATGTCAAAAGATATAATATTGCTATAAGACATGTCAAGAACAACAAGATTCTCCATTGGTAGGTTTATGTGTATAGACTTTAAAGGGAACCCATGCATACATAACCATCTTAACTTA
The DNA here is from genome assembly GCA_947069175.1 of Scalesia atractyloides. Taxonomy (NCBI): domain Eukaryota; kingdom Viridiplantae; phylum Streptophyta; class Magnoliopsida; order Asterales; family Asteraceae; genus Scalesia; species Scalesia atractyloides. Next base: position 69,995,464 of record CAMTDV010000004.1, on the reverse strand, counting down.
TCTGGAAAATTCTGAAAGATTCATTTAATTGTACATAATTGAGTTGTAGTAGTAGTAGTAGATTATCCATGTTACTTAAGGAGTTTGTTTTTAGCTCAAATGATCCATTAAATTTCTTTTCATCAAGCATTTCCATGTCGAGGGCAAGGCCTAGAAGATTTCCTTTATCCTACGAAGAAATGAATTGCAAACAAAATTATAGAGGTTATATACATGTATATAGGCAATTAAAAATACTCTAAACATGCATAACTACTAAAAACTCATGTCATCTTACTTTTTTTCATTTTCATCACTTTGAATGACTCCTCGTGGCGCCACAATCTACTACGCGTCCACGGCTTCTTAGGATATTCTTGATGCACCAGATCTCTTCCCATCTCTTGAATTAGCGAATGCATCATCAATTTGTTTTCCAGTCCAATACTAAGAAGGCATCTGTTAATGAGATTCTTCATCCCGTGTGTTGTTTTTATATCGCATGCTTCTAGTATTGTTTTAGTCAAATCTATATCCATTCCAACAAAAAAACAGGCAATATGCTTAAATAACTCCTTATCATTTCTGAATGATAAAGAGTCAAAGCTCATCTGCAAGATATTTTTTATGTCGGGATGTGGTTCTTTATTTAGCACTCTTATGCAGTCTTCCCAATATGTTACATCTTCCTTTTGTAGAGACCTGCCCAAAACTTGAAGTGCCAATGGAAGCCCATCACAATATTCCGCAAGCTCTTTTGAGACATTTTTATAACCTTCTTCGGGCATATGGCTATTGAATACCTTCAATAAAGCAAGTTTTGTGGAATTTATAAGAGTGTAACTGGAAAACATATTTAGCCAAAGACGTTTTCCCAATCCCACCAATGCCTACAATTGTGAGAATGTCAGCTGTATGACAAGATCCATCTGTCAACCATGAAGTAATGACATTGATGTAGTAGTCCGTCCCGATAAGGAGTGATGGGGTATCACGTAAAGGTACAATTAATCTATGACGAATGTCCGCAACAACTTCTTCAATAAACTCTCTTTCATTCCTACAAATTGATTAAAAAGAGAAATTGTATGAATACAAACCCGATAATAACATATGTAGTTGTGTAAAGGATTACGCGTCTTTTTTTATTTAAATCAACAACTTGTACATGTCAGTGACCTCTCTTTTTACTATTTTACTCGGTGGCGAGTCTAAACGAAAAATTCAGGGGTATCCTAATTTTTTTTACCGCACATTCATAAAATGAAGAATTTTTTCTTTTCCCATATATTCGGGGTACTAATTAAATTTGGTTTTTGTTGTTATAGTTTGGTTGATGAGCAAAATAGAAGAGAAAACTCAAAAAATAAATTGTGATATGACTAAAGTAATATCTACATGAATTTGGTTCTTTCATGTGGCTCGCATATGCACATCGATACGTAATGATAAAAACATATCACGTTGTAAATAAAAAAACGTACGTAAAGGGTGACAGAGAAGAGGGTAAGCATGCTTGAGGAATTTAGACCCATGAACAAAGAGCATGTGTCCAAGCTTGTTTAGTTTATTTCATATGGTATACATATTAAAGTTGGCGTGGTGACACTTTTTATACTGACCACCACAATTTATAGGTTGTAACGTACCTCATAACCCTTCATTGTAATTAACTAGAAATATAATAACTATTTATGATAATAAAAACTAACCTTAAAAACTATATTTAGTTAAATACCAAAAAGAAAACAAAATACATAAAGAAAATAAAGTTAGCTGTCATTTTTGTCTCCGTCGTTTGTTCACTTTTGCCATTTCAATCCAATTTTCAAAAATGCTCCATTTTCCTCCCCGACGTTCTGGAACCAACTGCTTAGAAACAAACACATTAACTAGCAAGCCAAAGCCAATTTTGTTACCAACATCCATTTATATTTCTTTTGACATGTCTCCCACCACCACCAACACCACCACCATCACCATCCCAAATCCATCACCTGCCACCATATACATCTTCTCACTCCTCTGTCTCTTCTATCTCCCTCCCTAGCTGCAGACACAAACTCCATCAATGGCGACAAGTTAAGAACGACAGAGTACAACAAACCGATATCGACAACTGTACGATGAGATCGAACAGTCGTCGATGATCTTCATCGCATGCGTCGCAGTTGTAGACGATGAGTGAGAGAATTGGAACATCGATGGTGAAGATGCAGAAGATTAGATATGATAGAAGTGATTTGTATGGGTTGTTTGATTGGCCGATGAATATCCATGAAAAGGTTGTTGATTCGAGTGCGTTGATGATCCAGTAGTTTGAGTTTGGTGTATTAACAGAAGGTGTCTCTGTTCCGCCATTGATGGAGCTTGTGATTTGTGGATTGAAGGTGGGGATGTATGCTAAGAGAGAGAGAGAGGAGAAAGAGAATCACACATTTAAACCCAATTTGCAAACACCTTCAAAGCTCACGGTGGTTCAAAGAAATATAAATGGATGATTTTAACAAAATTGGTTTTGGCTTGCTGGGTTAATATGTTTGTTTCTAAACACTTGGTCATGGGTTCGAACCCTACAAGCTGCAAATGTTTTCCCCCTTAATTAAACTGAGTTTTTTTAACCAGGGTTAACTTTTTGGATTGAAATGACATGTTTCCAGAACGTCGGAGAGGAAAATGAGTCATTTTTGAACATTGGACTGAAATGGCAAAAGTGAACGAACCAAAGGGACGAAAATAGCAGTTAACTCAAGAAAATATTTTGTAACTTTACTCAAGAGGATGTAAATTTAGGATTTAATTGTTGCCAATTAATTGAAAAACAATTAATTGTTTGAGTATTCTTAAATTATTTTTACTTTCGGTGAATTCTTTTTACATTCGTTGAAAAACTCATAAATAATAGCAAGTTCAAATACAAATAAAAGGCCTGTTACAAATATATAAAGCCCAAATGTAATGTAACTTTCATGAAATAAGAAAAGGTTAGTGGCCCAAAATTAAAAGAGGAAATCCAAAAGTAACTAACTAAATGTAGAGATGGGCATAAAAACCGGTTCCGAACCCGAACCGGTAGAATCGAACTGGAACCGGGTCCAGTTCCTACCCGACAGTAAGTAGAACCGGTTCCGGGTTCAAAATACCCGTTGGTTCCAACCCGGTTCCACAATTTTACCATTTGAATCGGGTCGTACCCGGTTCCTACCCGTACCCGGTTCCTACCAGTACCTGAAAATTCAGTTCTAGAAGGAACCGGTTATACCCGTTAAAATGTTACCGTTGGAACCGGTTATACCCGTTATAATGTTACCGTTGGAACCGGTTCTGAACAGTAAATGGCTGTCAGGAACCGGTTCTGAACAGTAAATGACAGGTTTGACTGTCAGGAACCGGTTCCCAACACTATCAGAAACCGGTTCCGCACCATACCCGGTTCCACACCATACACGGTTCCATAATACCCGTACCCGGTTCTACACGGTTCCATATTCTTGGGTGTGAACCCGGTAGGAACTGGACCCGGTTCCACACATACCCGGTTCCAATGACATCCAAGCAGAACCGGGTCCGGGTTGAAACCGGTTCCGGGTAATAATAAAACCCGATTATGCCCATCTCTAACTAAATGTGTAAATCTCTACCAAATGGGTCTTGGAGTGATAAGGTCATGGTAATATTTATACACGGCTGCTCATCTTCTTCGTATTTTTACGGCAATGAAAACCATTTGGGTTGTTTTGGGTCATTTAAAGAATGAGGATGGTAGGATGGGTTGGGAAATAAATAAGGATAGGTTTTAAGATATCTATTTAAAATAATATTTAAGACAAGATAAGTATTACGCTAGGCATGGTTGTAAAACAAGGTTTCCAAGACCGAATACTCACCGAGTAGTCGCTACAAGTTAGGTCGCCGAGGCGAGTTTCTTCAACTCCGCCTAATTAATCGGAATTGATTAAATGCAGTCAAACTCGGCTAAAATCGGATCTAGTAGGTCAACTTAGGCCGAGTTTTACTTTAAAAAAAAATAAAACATAGTTACCACGCCTATCATATTAAAAAATGAATATTGTTTTCACGTTTTTGTTACAAATATTAGTAAATTTATGTTATTTGACATATATTTAATTTCCAAAACTAATTTCTTTATAATTTAACATGTCCGAGTACTCCCCGAGTACTCTACACCTAGACCGAGTACTCTCAACTGCTCAGTCGACCGACAAGGGAGCGCTTTGCGACTTTTGTAACCATGACGCTAGGTAAGTGGATAACCCTAAAAAGAGCATCGCACGCAGACTCTTCATTATGTTATGTTTAGTGTTCGTAGAAGTTAGCCTTCAGAGTTGTGACTTCAAAAAGAAAAAAAATAAAATTAATAAAAAAAAGTTAAAAAATTGAAAGAATTGAAAAACCAAAAATTTAGAAAAATAAAAAACTTAGAAAAAAATAAAAATTAAAAAATTAAAAAATACAAAATCCAAAAAATTAAAAAAATACACAATCCAAAAAAGAAAACTCAATCATTTTTAAATAATAAAAAAATAAGAAAAAAATCAAGAACATAAAAAAAGTAAAATTCAAAATATCCAAACAAATAAAAAAGTAGAAATTAAAAAAAATACTAAATCCAAATAATTAAGAAAAAAACTCAAGAATCAATACATTTAGAAAAATAAAAAAAATCAGGAAAAAATTAAAAAAAAATTAGAAAACAAAAAAATAAAAATAAAAAGTTAAAAAGATAAAAAAATCAAAAAAATGTAAATTTTTAAAAAATTAAGAAAACACATTTGAAGATACTTTCCCTTGAAACACATGTGTTTTAGTTTTTTTATTTGATTTTTTTAATTTATTATTTTATTTATTTATCGGTTTTTATTTTAAATTTTGATTTTTATTTTTATGATTTTTAACCTTTTACCAGTTTTTTGTCTTTATAAAATAGTTTTTTGACTTTTTAATTTTTTTCAGTTTTTTGAATATTTTTATTATTATTATTTTTTTATTTTTCATGATTTTTTTTCTTCTGATTTTTGGGTTTTTTTGGATTTTTTATTACTTTTATTTTATTGTTTTATTTGTGAAGTCATAGTTATGAAGACCACCATTAGCGAACACTTTAACAAGAGAAGAGTTTGACAGTGATGCGTTTTATATTTTTTTAAATTTTTTTAAATTTTATTTTTTAAATTTTTTTTATTTTTAGCTTTTCTTTTTTCGTATATTTTGACCAAAACCATCCTGACCTTTTCTTATACTTTTTATGTTCTTGATTTTTTTCTTATTGTTTTTATTTTTTATAATTTTTTTTAGTTTGTTATGAATTTTTTATTTTTTATTTCTGTATTTTAATTATTTTTTAACATTTTTTTACTGTGATGTGCGTCTCATTTTTTCTTAATTTGGATTTTTTTAATTTTTATATTTAGTTTTTTAATCTTTGTACCTATTATGACTTAAACCCATCCCAACCTAATCTTATCCTGACATTTCTATTAAAAAAACTCATCCTAATTTAAATCATTCTAACTCAAAGCCAGTCTAATCCATTACCCAAACCTACCCAACCACCTAGTTTTCCACTTATGGGGCTTACTATTTTTTCACTGAATATCTCTATAGGTGTATTTTCAATTATTATAAAAAGTGTATATCCCCCATTTTTTTTAACATTCTCTATCCCTTCATTGAATATATTCTTTTTGTATTTAACTTTTAAACCTTTATGTTTGCTAATATACATGTTTACCTCCCTATTTACAAAAATTACATTCTATTGGTTAACATTATTTATACGCGTGTTTAGTCCCTATGTTTTAACTTTGGTTGTGTACGTGTTTAGTCCCTCTACTTTTATTCTTTAAGTAATTGATTGTCGCTTTTTGTATTTTACTTTTAAACCTTCAATTTCGCTAATATTTGTGTTTAGCTCCTTTGTTTTTAGAAAAAAAAACTTTCTTTTTATTGGTTAACTTCGTTTATATGCGTGTTTAGCCCCTTTGCTTTAACTTTGGTAGTGTATGTTTTTAGTCCCTCTACTTTTATTGCTTTTGGTATTTCATCTTTTAGCCTTTTTCCGTTGCTGTTGTATTGAATCAATCCAGGGGAATAGTGACGTTAGCTATTGGTGGGCACTGTTACTACTCCTGAACTTTAATAAAATTTACTTTATAATACCCAAACTTTATTAAAACAAAAATTATTTCACACGTATTTTTATTTATGTGTGGTGTAATTTTTGTTGATATCGTGTTATGTACAAGTAAACGAAACACGATCTGCACGTTGTTAAATTGAGAAATATTCCGTTTAACGTCGCGCAACACGCACAGAGCATAAACGATTAGGCTAAAAGGTTTTGCAAAATGAATAGTAAATTTAGGTATATAGAAATTACTAAAAAGATTTTTATAGAATGGAGAACTTACTTTTCTTTTGCATCCTTCCCTTTTAAACAAGCAACTTTTGTGATGCCATTCTCCATGACCAATCTTTTGAGCCCATTCACTTCTTTTCTCTGCATTTATTTCTTCCTCCATCCTCTTTTTATGCGTTGCTATTGCTTCCCTAAAGCTGTTTTGTTGCTTTCTAACGTCCGAAGGCTCCACATCATAGAAGATGGGGATGACAAATTGGTTAAACTTCTTCTGTTGCTCGAGGATTAACACCAGTTCATCTACGCACCATGTTGAAGAAGCATAATTCTTTGACAATACGATAACAGAAGCCCTGGATGACTGAATCGCACTCTCGAGTTCTGGTTTAAGTGGTTCTCCGGTTTCAATCTCTCATCATCCAGAAACGTGTCGTAATCGGCCTCCACTACGGCTTTTGTAGAGGTGAGCGGTAAAACGATTACGAGTGTCAACACCTCTAAAACTCAAAAATAAATCATATCTATGATTATGATCATGTGTTGATGATGAAGATGAGGATCCTGGTAAAACTTCATGTTCAGTGGGAACAAGCATTGAGGATATGAATTACTGGAAGGTTTGAGTGAAGTGGTGAACAGATTTTTTTTTATTTTTTATTTTTATAAATAGGGCGGTTTAATTAGAATTAGAAGAAAGAACTTAAGCAATTAAACAGGAAAACCAGAAAATTTGAAACTTCTCCATAACTCCCAGTCAAGCACGAGTTTTGACCCAAACGAAGCTGTGAAACAGATGTGTGAAAGGCTTTAAAGTGTAAGTCCCACACCTACTTCTAGAACAACTGTTGTGTAAATTGCCTGAAAGTTTCGAGTAAATTGCCTGGAAGTTTCAATTTTTGATGTGAAAATAATAGAACTTTTATATATAAACTTGAAAACTAAAGAAATTGGTAAATATAAGTTTATACAGTATAGGTAAGTTTATTGATTAATAGTATACATCAATCTAACTTTATATATTACGTTTATTTATACACGCTAACTAGAGCATTTTCAACGCACCGCAATGCGTTGGTTTGAATCAGGACAAAGAGGCGGACAAGAGGACGTGCTTAGGTGGATTGGTTTGGAGATGGAAGTTCACTACAACAAAAAACCCGACACCTTTAGGGAGGACATATGGTCATCTCTATATATTACCCTATATAGACAACATGTTTCTAGAGAGATTTCGTGCTTTTTAAGTTAGGTTCCTCTATAGGGAAGATATGTCCTCTCTATAGGGTGAAAATATTTGATTTTGTATTTTTTTTTATATTCTCTAGTTTAATATATTCGAAACCTTAAAAAAGTTTCAACTTTATAGAGAACTTCAAATATTTTTCTTGTGATTTTCTTTTGTTAATGATCAATAAATATTGAAAATTAAAAAAAAATCTAATTTATAAAGACGACATATCGTCTCTGAACGGTTTGGTTGGTCAAAATGAATTTTCATTTGGGCGGCAAAATATTTCCCACCATCCGACAAAAAAAAATTGAAAAGAAATAATCTAACATATAGAGACGACAAGTCGTCCTTATAAGGGAAAATAAATTTGTTTTGATTTTCTTATTCTAAAATTAATATATATATATATATATATTATATATATATATATATATAATTGGAAAGTGAGTATGAATAGTGTGTTTTAATAATGTTTTTCTATTTTTAATAATATTTATTTACATATTAAATTTGATATTATTTTATATAGGGATTGGGTAAAATGAGAACCAGCTTGAGTTGTGAGAACCGTAGAAACCAATATTAACCATTGATCAAATGTGTTTTGATGGATGAAATTAAAATACAATAAAACAGAGTAACGATTGTGTTTTAATTAATGAGATTCTTGTTTTTAGTGAGATAAGGCTTAATTGGTCTCTTTACTATGACCATTAATGATTGATCTCATTAATGATTGTGCTTTAATTAATAAAATTGTTCTTTAATTAAAAAATTTTAAAAAGATTGAGGTAAATGTTTACATTGCAAATAAATCACCAGAAAATGAAAAAAGTAAATTAAAATAAATAAAGCGAAGTCTTCGTTAGTAATGATAGTTTGCACCTCCATGGTCTGAGATCTGCATGGACACCACACAAAACATTTAAAATTCTCAAATTATCATTTTACAAACAAATTCATATCATTTACTCAAAAATATAGCGTTTACATTCCATAAAAGTGACGTTTAGATGAGCTCGAGCGGGCATTCCAGGGCATAAAAAACATTTTTCTACCGCAAGTAAAAAACATTTTTTACTTTCGACATCGTGCGCAATTTTTTTTTACATTCGGCAATGAATATAAAAACATTTTTTAAACGTATGTAAAAACTACAAATTTACAAACGTGAATTTACAAAATATTTTATATAATTGTTTTTTATGCCGCCGACACGTAATTTTTTTTTACCTCAATCCTGGCTGTAAATTATTTTTACGCCCCGGTTGTAAATTTTTATTTTCGTATCGGTTATATGTTTTTTACGCCCCTATTAGAACATTTTAAACTTTTTTTACTTGTAAACTTTTTTACGCCCTAGTCTATTGTTTGGCTAGGGGTTTTTTAAACTTTTTATGGGGGTCGTAAAAATTTTTGAGAATAAAAAACTTTATACATGGAGTTTTTATGGTAGTGTAAAGTTTTATGTAGAGTTTACAAAGTTTTTACGGGGTGCGTAAAGGTTTGCAAACAAATTTACGCATGCGGTTGGGTATAAAAAAGTTTTATCGTATAGTTTTTACGGGGTGCGTAAAGGTTCGCAACAAATTTATGCATGTTGTCAAAACTTTTTTTGCGCACGTTGTCAAATATATTTTTTAAAAGTTGTAATGGAGAGTTATCAAACGTTAACGAATGAAATAGAAATTCTCAAAACATTTAAGACAAATTTAGCTTGCATTTTATAAAGAAACATTATGTCAGAAATTAGGGAAAATAAAGCAAAAAGAAATAGATATCATTTTCGATAATTTTGTATTTTCTAATAAACATATAAGACAAATATAGCCTGCATTTTATAAAGAACATTATGTTATAATTAAGGAAAATAGAGCAAAAAGAAATAAATATCATTTTCGATATTTTTGTATTTTCTAAATTACGTAATATTTTTTGTGTTTAAATTTAAACTTAAGATATTTTTTTTCCTAATTTAAATATAAAAAGTATAAAAAAATGAAAAGAAAGAGATATATTGTTATGTTAGAGATATTAATGATGGCATGATGTGTATTATAGATAAGAGAGAGGAGATGTGACATTAAGAGAAAAAGACTAAATTACCCTTTTAAATTAAATTGATTATAGATGATGTGTTAAAATTTTATTGGATTGAAGGAGTTCTCATGGTTCTCGCAACTGGTAGTGGTTCTCTCTTGAACCATATCCATATATATATATATATATATATATATATATATATATATATATATATTATTAGGGTAGGGTTCATGTTAGAACCGCGAGAACCAATGTGACCACCACCCAAAACCTAAAAAAAATCTAGGCCGATGTTGATACATGCACTCGGTACAGAAACTAACATGTGTTTTACATTGATCAAAAACGATAAAAATGAACACCGATATCGAGGCCGATGTTGTACGAATGCTATTGATCTGTTCAAATTGCCATGCTACAGGTACCAATATTCATTTATCATTCGCAGATAGAGTTGAATAAATAAAAAAAAAACTTTGAAACCGGAAACCATAAAAATGAACACAGGTATCGGTAATGAAGTTGTTTGGTACGTGTTGGGATTGATCCCTTACAAAAGAACAGATGATTAGAGCCAAAACTACATCAGGTGATTGATCAAGAATAACAGAGTTTACAACCTCTGATACAAACCACTGATCCAGTTGATACTGGATTACAAGATCTGTTGAAGATAAGCTCTGCTGGTGGAACCTCTGATGAAGACTAACAGTGGATAGGCTTATCAGTGTTTCTCTTTTGTTAATATAACAGTGTCTGTAATAGCAGTGGTTAGTTTAATTAGTGTTTATAGTTTGTTAATGTTGTTAGCTGTCACTATCACCTCTGATGTCATCAAAAGATGCTCAGAGGTTAGGATTGTACTATCTATTGTACTGTTCTATCATCTATCGAAATATCATTCTCCACCAATTATCTTTCTTGTTGATGCATTTTGTGCTCGTCACTTATCGAATAGGATAGATAGAGCGTGTGTTGAATATTAATAGGTTAGAATTGAACAAACGGCCAAGTTAGCACGAACTTGTATATATGAAGACAAGTTCGGACGAACTTGTTACATGATGGACAAGTTCGCACGAAGTTATCTTCGGACGAACTTGACCATCACCTGTTTGGTGCGAACTTGTGTGCCTATATATAGGTGGTGTGTGTTCATTTGTTGTTTAAGTTTTTGCAATCCCTACGGGGAGGTGCTGCCGGATTCTCTCCAGGAACTCCGGTAGCTGGACAAGATGTATACTCTTTCGGTATGAATGAAGATATGACTTCCGCTGCACTCTACTTCTACTCCATTCTTAATAACATTCTACCGAATCGGCTAAGTTTACGCACTAACTTCCGTCAAGAAGCACCTGATCAAGGACCTTCAATTGGTATCAGAGCTATGGTTATCACCTACGCTCATGAATTTGGACATTTATGGACATTAGGAGGGGTTTTGGACGTAAAACATGAAATAAACATACAATCCATGGACAAAAAGTAAAATTGAATGGATAGGATTGTTAGAAAACCATTTTCGACCAGATCTATGGTGGAATCCATCTCGAAATTCGAAGAAATAAGGATTCTGGATCGAAAAATGTGAAAAGGCTAGTTTTGGAGGACAACTTCACACGAAGTTGTGTACAAGTTCGCCCGAAGTTGGTCCATTTCATACAACTTCGGCCGAACTTGTTATGTGGTGACCAACTTCGCACGGAGTTGGTGTTGGGTGGACAGTTCGCACGAACTTGTACATGGAGCCTTAAAAAAGGCATGGAAAAATTTTGTTATCGTATTGATGGGATGAGTGTCCAGAAAAAATTTGGCGATAGAAATTTTTTCGAGTTTTCGATGACCGAACCGGGATGTTCGGGGACACCATCTAGAGCTTCAGAATACATATTTGATGATACGATTGCAAAATTGTGAAGATATCGGGATAGTCATTGATACTGGTGCATAATGTTGATCATATGGTGTCGTGACTAATAATGGGCCTAAACATCAAATCCGCATTTTGTTAAAAACTGACTTTTCCGTATTTGAGGGGGAATTTCAGTGAAAATTTCGGTATGGTCAGAATTTGTAAAAATGAGGGGGAATAAAAATTTCACAATATATGAAGATTCCGGCATTTTTGAAATTCGTGAGTACTACAACAGTATCCCGGTGGTTACCGATTGCAAATTAACCGGGAAATGCAAAGGATCGAGATTCATTGGTGATCTCAAGTTGATGTCTAGTTTGAAAACGGGTGGTTACATAACTGAGTATTGGAGGAGTTGTTTATCAGATTCTGAGGTCGTGGTTGTGGACTGACACCTGAGTCGTGCGTATTTTGCGGTGCACATACGACTGCCTATCTTTAACTCTGTTTTGCAAATGAATTATTGACTGGACTAACCGCCAGGAGATAAGGATGCTCTGTAGTTTCAGTTGCCCCTAGGGTACGTGGTACCATGATTAAGGAAGATGATATAATGGGTTTTTCAGACAAAGAAGTGTACCGGTTGCTAACAAAGAGGCTGTACATTGGGATTCCGTGATCACGGGAAGTTCAGATTTTTCAGATCATGATACAGATTGATGCTTAAGGGTTAGAGTCCTGATTTCCGGTGAAGGGGTAGTTAGCAGGATTAGCAGTCATTAATACCATGAGGAACTGAGGCGTTCAAGACGTTCTGTGATGGTCTTAGGAATTAATGACTAGCTCCGGTGTATCGGATAGTTTCAAAATTACCAAGGAGATCTGAGGTTATTCAAGATATAACTGAAGATAGCCTTTGGTGGCCATTATTTTTAGTCTTCAACAGATGAATCATTCTTCTTGCACTAATCGCCGTTGGATGACGATGTTTGTTGATTAAGTTGCGCTGGTCACGAATAGCTATATATCTGGAATTGTGACGAAAAAGAAGAATGTGATTCTGATTACGGACGTGTGTTTCTCAGATTTGATGCTTTACCAGATTATCTTTTTCCGATGAAGATTTGCTGATTGAGCAGATTACCGATTTGCTGATCAAATCTTTCTGAAGGGTGCTTAACTGCGATTACGGAAATCGGATTTCAGATTTTCAAGGGTATTCGTTGATTTGAAGTTTTCCGATGCGGTGATTCGAAGTTTCTATCAATTTCCGGTTGAGTTTTTGATATTTTAGGAGTGTGCGGAATAAACTCTCGATGTTCAACGCTTATTCAAAAACTGAACTCTGATGCGGTTATCGTCGAAATGGAGAAGCTGTTGCATTGATTAGCTTCGAGTTGGTGGTTATTCGAGAAAATTTGTCGGTCAAGTAAATCAGAGGAGGTTGGAAATCATGCAACCAAAGATCTGAACTGGAGTTTTCAGCGGGAATTGAATGTTGATAATGCAAGTCCGGATCATCAATTAAGGGGAATTTGTTGACGCATTCTACGACATCGGTAGATACCTTGATTAAAGTTGCAGAATATTCAAACCCGGCTCAGAGATTTGGAGATCAAGATCAAGCTTCGAAAGTAACGAACAAGGGGGAATCTGTTGATGCATTTTGTGTTTGTCACTTGTCGAATAGGCTAGATAGAGCATGTGTTGAACATTGAATAGGTTAGAATTGAACACAAGACCAAGTTAGCATGAATTGTATGTAGGAAGACAAGTTCAGACGAACTTGTTACATGCTGGACAAGTTCGGACGAACTTGTTACATGATTGACAAGTTCGCACGAAGTTATCTTCGACGAACTTGACCATCACCTGTTTGGTGTGAACTTGTGTGCCTTTATATAGGTGGTGTGTGTTCATTTGTTGTTTAAGTTTTTGCAATCCCTACAGGGAGGTGCTGCCGGATTCTCTCCAGGAACTCCGGCAGCTGACAAGATGTATACTCTTTCGGTATGAATGAAGATATGACTTCCGCTGCACTCTACTTCTACTCCATTCTTAATAACATTCTACCGAATCGGTTAAGTTTACGCATTAATTTCCGTCTGGAACCGCCTGATCACGGACCTTCATTTCTTACATTCTGTACTTAACAAACTGTGATATCAGGCTGAGGGGGAGTTGTAATTCACATGCAAACGTATAATTTGAAGCATGATGATAAAAACAATCTTCCATTAGTTGTGAATCCAAAAGTTTTCATTACATTCCGCTGCAAATCACTCTGTTTTATACTTCATTCATTTTCCATCTTCAAACTTTTCACAACTAATTAAAGTCAGATGCTAACTATTGGTATCAGAGCCAGATCAATCAAATTTGACTTAACAATCAAAATCATTTGAATAGATCAGCTCTCCCTGCTAATCGGTTTGTTTTTTTTTCATTGGAAAACAGAGTTTATTTACATTCAAAGTTTTTAAACGCAAATATGTTTGTAAACCAACAGAATGTCGCAAAATACACAAGATCCACATAACACCGGGTCAATGTTCAAGCCACCAATGCTTGTCAGGTCTGAGTACTTCATATGCAACATCGGATGGGTCACTTTCTTGCTCACAGAACACCGGTTGCTGGAGCTCAGTGGTGTTTGGACCTCATGTTCCTATGGTACCCAGTGCTGAGGATCCTAAGGTTCAAGTACCCAAAAATCCTGAAAATTATTCCCAGCAAGATTTCCAAAAGATCAAGTTAGATACTAAGGCATTTAGCATCGTGGCATCTGCATTGCCAAATGAAATCTATGCTACCTTGTTGCATTGCAACTGTGCAAAGGAATTATGGGATGCCTTGAAAGAGCAATTTGGTGGAACTAAGGAAGTAACTGAGAACAACAGAGAAGTTTTGAATTAACAATACGAAACATTTTATCATGTTAAAGGAGAGTCGTTAACTCAATAGTTTGAAAGATTTAGTTGTCTTGTTAGTGAACTTAAATTGATTAATGTTGTATTTTGAAACGCAACATTAAACAGTCGTTTTCTTCGTTCACTACCAGAAAAATGGACACTATAGCTTTTGTAACATGAAATTCGGTTGGTTTTAAAGAAATGAGTCTTACACAGCTTCATGGTAGGCTCCTCACTTATGAGAGAGAGCTGAACCAGAAAAAGAAGCTACAAGAATCTAGCAAAGTTGCCGATGATTATACCTTCGGTAACACAACACTTCTAGGCTAAGAAGAAGCCTATGGCAGTAGTAAGGATCAGAGTATGATCATTTCATTGACATAACTTATGGTGGGAACTTCAATTCTGATTCTTACTCACCCACTTTTGCATTTGCTGGAACTGGGGAAAGCCAAACTTCTGGCAACCTATCTTTGGTTAAATGACCTTCAACACTTTGAACCCACAAAGTTAGAGGAAATGGACATTTTGCACCAGCTGGCCTTATTGAGTGTTAGGGCCAGTAAGTTCTACAAAAGAACGGTATAAAATCTCCAGGGTTGCATGGGGGGTTAAAAGTTGGGATGGATAAATCAAAGATCAAATGCTACAGTGGAATAGGCTAGGACATTTTACTAGAGAATGCAGATCTCAATCATCTGGTCCAATTGTTACACATCCTGGCCCTAGACCACAACACACACAAAACACTGTGCATTATTCCCAATGTACCCCTGCACCACAAATGCAAAACACTGCTCATTTTGCACACCCTGCTACCACTGTTCCTGTGCATTATGTTCAAACCACTGTTCCACAATTCAATATGTTCAAGCACCAGCTCCTCAGTTGCAAATGCAACCTGCACCTCAAGTTACTCAAACCACTGCTCGTGCATAGGCCAACCGACAGAGCTTTTTCACTCAAGTCTTTGTTGATTGGAGTAGCTTGCCTGAGGAGTTAACTGATGAAAACTTTGCTCTAGTTGCCAAAACTGATTTGGAACAAAAAGATTTTTTCTTTATGGCACTAGATACTATAGTTGAAGGTGATGAATCTAAGGAAGTGCTACTCAAGTCTGGTGAATCAAATGTTCATGATGAAAATGTTGTTACTAATTCTTATGCTATACTAGATGTTATAGAAGAAATAGATGCAACAGATTCTATAAGCATAACCTCTGTTGTTGAAGAATCTCTTGTATCTAGACCTGACCCATGGGATACCAGTGTTTGTGAAGGAGTGTGATTGTGCCATGATGGCTGCTGCTTAGGTATCTCCTCAAATCCTTAAAGATATATGTTCAGATAAATGCATAATTGCTTTTGCTAACATAAAAGAGGTGAATGAAAACCTTAGAAACAAGATTTTAGATGATAAACTTCAATTTGAAAAACTATCAAGAGAATTGAAAACACAATTGTTTGAAAAAGAATATGAAATCAGCAGTGTAAAACATGAGGAAAGCATAACCAAGGACCAACTCCAAACAATGGTAGAGATGTATCAAAATTGTAAAAAGGAGTTGGAATCTACCTAAATTACTTGTGAAAATGGATAGAGTCCTGCAAAGGTTACGAAGTTATGCTTGACAACCAGATCAAAAGCAACATAAAATTGTGTAGGTTTAAAAACATGACCGAGTTACTGAAAATGTTGATATAAAATTATTCTGGGTGGTTGAGATCATACCCACAAATCTAGCTGGTGAAGAAATCAAGGTCACTGATAAAAATAGAAACAAAATCATTTTAGAAAAAAACATGAGGGTTCATCAACTTTTGAAGAAATTGAAAAAATCAATTCAAACCCACATGGTCTGATGAGTGTGACATTGAAAACTTCAAACCGATGGATTTCTCAATCACTGAAGGTGTCAAAGCACCAAAACAAGAGTTATTCCAATCAAGGATCTTCCAGCAGATTTTATAGTATCTGCTAAAAAGAAGTCTAAGAAAGGAAAGAAGAAAGAAAAGGTCAAAAATTTGTTTTGTGGTTTCTGTGAAAAGAAGAATCATGTAACTTAAAACTGTTTTCTTTTAAAAGCTTATGACATTAGCAAAGCAAATATAATACCCGATTCTTCAAGTTGCATCATCTGTGGTTAAACTAACCACAAGACTCAAGAGTGTGTTTATATTCAAAATTTTGATATAAAGAGACAAGAATATAACTCTAAAACACTTGAGAGTTAAAAAATTGAAAAAATCAAAACAAAAGTTTGCCCCAATATAACATCTGTTACCAAGGCCTTAACCACTGCTAAAAGAGAAGTTCATGTAACAGATGCACCAACTGCTAATAAGTACCCAAGAGGATATGGTCAACCCTTGTATCAAAAGGTTCCACAAAATTATGAGGCTTACAAAAGGCCTTCAAAGACAAGGGTTAATAGGTATCATCATGGTTATGAGCAGTTGATAAGAACTGGCACTCAACAGTGGTTACCAAAACCCATTCAAACCACTGCTCATGTACAAAATGTTGAAACTGATATGTCTGTGACCCCATCCAAAGCCATTTTGTCTTTGGAGACCCACAGAACTGATTGTTTACTAATGTGAAGGGAGCTTCTACTTGCCTTGATAGTTTATGGTATGTAGATAGTGGAGGCTCCAAGCACATGACATGATGTAGTGTCATACCCCAACCGATGGCGGGATCATCGGGGCGCGCACTAGGCGAATCAGATTGTCCAAGAGAATCCATATCAACTATTTCTGATGACAAATATCTTATACGTTATTTTCCCATACAATCAACAAACATTCATCCAACAGTCATTACAAATTTCAATATTCTCAAACAAAAAGATCCCACAACTAGATTTTTATTATGAGTTTCTAACGATAAGGCCCTAATCCATTGCAGCATTGAATCATCAACCTGTCACATACGTTAAAATAAAGTCAATACAAAATGTAAAAGTGAGCATATAGGTTTGCATAGTAATAGTAAATAAGCGTTTCGTATAAACCACATGACATACGTAAGAGATGTGAACTATGTTAACAGCACTGATACAAGTAACCAACAAACCGCGAGTGTGAGTCATGTGAACAAGTGTCCACGTACTAAAGAGAAAATAAAGTGAAATGTAAGAGTGTGAGCCTTAACAACCCCGGGCCTCCGGGTGGTGGGTCAACCTCTAGCTAGCTATCATTTTAAGGGTGGCATACAAGTCATCAAGCAACAAACATAAAATTAAAGCGATTCACGTATAGTCATGTAAGAGCGAGTTGCGTTTTAAAGCGTTTGAGCGTTGTGTGATGTGTTTTGATATAGAGAACGTATGTAACACCCAAGAGTGCGTTAAAGCAAAAAGGGGTCAAGTATACTCACAGTGAGTGCGTAAAGAGTAACTGAGAGCGGGAATGTGGTGAGAAAAACGTCAGGTCAGCCTGCACATAGAAACAGGAGTGCATTAGTCTCCCGGTTTGTTGAAATGGTTGAACGGAGAATCGTGCAAAACAGATTCCTGCGAAAATATTTCATGCGAAAATTTACGTGCGAAATGTATTTTCGTGCGAAAATGCCTGTTTCATGTCCAAAATCGAGGGTTTCACGTCATTCTTTGGGAAATCGAGTGTTCATCCCTCCAGCCTTAGGCCACTGATCGAACCTTGAGCCGGAGGTCTTTTAGAGCGAGCTAGTCTCTTGTGGAAACTCGGACTGGGTCATACGAACCCAAAGTGATTCGTGCAAGCCAGTCCAGTTTACACAAGTGACTGTTCTTGCGTCTTTTGTGCGACAGGAACTGAGATCTCGTCTGAAACGGATGTAATTTCGAGTCCATTTCATGACGGTTTGACAACGCCTCGTTCCACTACTTGGTGAACGAAACATTAGTCGGTTTGATTCGTTTTCGTGTGAAAATCGATTTATAAAACAGTTTTGTTAAGATAAACGCTTTGTGAGCTCGAAACAATAAGGTTTCATATCTGAGAAACCATGGTTAACTCAAACATGCTCGGGTTAAGTGTAAAATCTAAGTTAAAATCAGAAAGTTTGGTGAAAAAAATGAAGGTTTTCGTAAACAGAAGAAGTTTAGATGAAATCGGAGAAAAACTCGTGTAAAATCATTGTAGAAATCGTTGTGATTCGCGTGAAAACGTAGTCTTCTTACTTGGATAAGATAAAACAAGCTAAGTGTGCCTTTCGTGTAGAATATCAACAAGAGGAGTACGAATGGCTAAGGATGGTATTTATAGGAGAAGAGGGTGGGAGTAGTTTGGTGATGTTTTTCGTGCGAAATGCCATTTTTCCGTACGAAATTGGTCATTTTCGAACGAAATTGGTCATTCCGTACAAAAATGGTGATTTTCGTACGTTTTTAGGTTAAGTGCGTTAAGTGTCCTAGTGAGGTGTTAAGCGTATTAAGCATTTAAATGGAATAAATAAGCGAGATAGTATGCGTCTCAGTTCCCAAGTCTTGTGAGTGTCGTGTTGTTGGGTAAGCGAGCGAGTAGTCTTTGAAACATCACGCAATTATCATAGTATTAGTGAGTGTGTTGTAAGTGTAAGCATTGTGAAGTGCGATGTTGGGGGTGATATATCCTTTGGTAACAATTCAACAGGAAAGGTGTTGGGGTCAGGGACTGTTCAGGCTGGGAAATTAAAATTTGAAAATGTAAATCTCATTAACAATCTAAAATTCAACTAGCTGAGTGTCTCACAAATGAGTGATAAAAGGAAATGGATCCTTCTTCACTAAGAAAACATGCCAAATAGTAGGACCAGAAGTTGTTAAAAAGATTGATCAAATAATAGCTGAGAGCAAAGCACAACTTGTTGCTCATAGGAGTGGCAATGTATGTGGTTGATATGATGAAAGATAACCAATGAACAATGCATGTTTGTTCTCAGTTGCTTCTACTAAAGAGACAGAACTATGCATAGAAGATTGGGTCATACAAATCTTAAAACTATCACCACACTCTCTAAACAAAATCTTGTCGAGGTTTACCCTCAAAACAGTTTATTTGTGATGAACATTGTGTTTCCTATTTAAAAGGTAAACAACATAAAAGTTCATACAAGTCAACTGAAGAGTCCAAAACAAGTTAGTGTTTGCAAATGCTGAACATGGACTTGTTTGGTCCTGTTAAAATCACGAGTCTTAAAAAGAAAAGATACTGATTGGTAATTGTTAATGATTTTTCAAGGTTTACATGGACTTACTTTTTGCACAACAAAGATGAAACTACAGGCATTTTGCAAAATTTTGTCAAACAAGTTGAAAAGCAATTTGATCTGTTAGTAAAAGTCTTTAGGAGTGAAAATGAGACAGAGTTTAGGAATAAGGAGTTGGATGACTTCTGTTTGTCAAAATGGATTGTTAGGCAATATAGCATCCCAGGGACACCAGAACAAAATGGGGTGGTTGAAAGGAAAAATAGAACTTTAATTGATTCTGCAAAGAACAATGCTAGCAGACTCTGGTTTACCCTTGTCCTTTTGGGCAGAGGCTGTAACATTGCTTGCTATGTGCAGAACAAAGTTTTGATTAACCCAGGCATCAAAAGACTGCCTATGAAATTTTATACAAAATCAAACCTATGATCTCTTATTTCAAAATCTTTGGCTGCCCATGTTTTATTCTAAACTTAAAAGATTCTATTTTAAAGTTTGTAGCCAAAGTATATTGTGGATCTTTTTCTAGGATACTCAACCATTGCTAAAGCCTATAGAGTTTTTAACTTAACTACTAAGTGTGTTGAAGAAACTTTGAATGTCAAGTTCAATGAACTTTGTTCATTGAAAATCCTAGCAAATCCTGCTGAACTTTTTGATTTAGACAAATTCACTTTTGAAGAAGTATGTATCAAGACTAACCCTGCAGGTACACCACAATCTTCATAACAAATCTATGGATATTATTGTGTTCTTCCACAATTCAAAGTCCAACCATCCAACAGAGGATCCGATGTTACTAGCAACTGTGAAAACTCTGCCACTGCTACATCAACAGTTGTTGGCCCTACCACTATTGCATCATCAAGCCACACTTATGGTGACAAAAGTCCACTCTTAGTGAACAAAAGTCAACCCTCCTACACACCTATACCACCTATTCCTCCTCTTCCATTCCAAACAGATGTTGGCCCTTCAAATTGGTCATCAGATTTTAGCTCAGATGATTCACATCTGCAGCCTTCACCTCAAAATGCCATTATTCCATACAAAGGAGATATAATCTTACTTGAAAATCATCCACCAGATCAAGTTATTGGCAACATCAATGAAGGGTACTCACAAGAAGTCAATCCCAAAACATTTGTCTTTTTGCTGGTTTTCTATCTCTCACACAACCTGTCAAGTATAGAGGCTCTAAGAGACAACAGTTGGGTTGAAGCCATGCAAGAAGAGCTCCTGCAGTTCAAAAGACAACAAGTATGGGAACTTGTACCATTGCCAAAGGATGTTTGTCCAATTGGCACAAAATGGGTTTTCAAGAACAAACAGATGAAAGGGGTATTGTTGTCAAGAACAAAGCTAGGCTTGTGGTTCAAGGCTATAGACAGGAAGAAGGCATTGACTATGATGAGACCTTTGCTCTTGTAGCAAGGTTAGAAGCCATCAGACTGTTCTTAGCTTTTGCTGCCAACCACAATATCAAGGTGTATCAAATGGATATCAAAAGTGCATTCTTGTATGGTAAGATCAAAGAAGAGGTATATGTTTGTCAGCCTCCTGGCTTTGAAGATGCATTTTATCCAGATCATGTCTACAGGCTTAATAAATCATTGTATGGCCTGAAACAAGCACCAAGAACCTGGTATGAAACTCTTTCCACTTTTCTCGTATCCATTGGCTTCATAAAAGGTAAAATTGATAAAACTTTATTTCTAAAATGGAGAGGAAAAGATTTAATGCTTGTCCAAATTTATGTGGATGACATCATCTTTGGATCCACATGCACTGCCATGTGTGAAGAGTTCAGACAACTCATGGCAGAAGAGTATGAGTGCAATGGGTGAGTTATAATGTTTTTTTGGTCTCCAAGTCAAACAAATGCAACATGGCACTTTCATTCATCAAAGTAAGTATGTCAAGACCTACTTACCAAATTTGATATGAATGATTGTAAACCTTGTAGCACACCCATGGCAACATCAAATCTAGTCATTGTTGATGAGAAAGATGGTTGATCAGACCTTATATAGAAGCATGATTGGGTCTTTATTGTAGCTAACTGCATCTAGGCCAGACATCATGTTTGCTACATGTGTTTGTGCTAGATCCTAGTCACTACCTAGAAAGTCTAATCTTATTTCTGTCAAAAGGATATTCAGATACATAAAAGGTGCTCCCACACTTGGTATCTGGTATCCTGCTAATGGAAACATTGAGCTTTCAGGTTATTCAGACAATGATTTTGTTGGTTGTCACACAACAAGGAAGTCCAAATCAGGAGGAGTTCAGTTCCTAGGTGATTATCTAGTGTCCTGGCAAAGTAAGAAGAAAGTTGCAGTATCTACATCCACTGTTGAGGCTGGATATATTGCTCCTGCAAGCTGCACTGCTAAACTCCTATGGCTTCAAAATCAATTGTTGGATTTTGGTGTAACTGCTTTAAAGACTCCTCTCAAGTTAGATAGTCAAGCAACTAAAAACATCATCAAAAATCCAGTTTCTCATTCCACAACAAAGCACATTGACATCAGGCATCACTTTGTGAGAGATTGCTATGAAAAAGGTTTGATTTCTCTGCATCATGTTCCAACTAAGGATCAACTGGCAGATGTTCTAACCAAAGCATTAGATACATCTACCTTTGAAAATTTGATCTCTAGGATTGGCATTTTAACATGGATTAAAAACAATTTTCTTGTGTTCCATGTGTAAATAGCATAAAATGTTTTCAGAAAATCAAAAATCCATCCTTAAAAATAGCTTAAAAATTGAAAATTTTCAATAAATCTCTAAAGTCTGTTCTAACCACCGATTTCTCTTAAAACCTTTGATTGGCATCTATCCACTGATAAAGTGTATCCTCTAATTTCTCATTTATTTTCATTGTTTGGTCAAACCTCTGCGTGTATTAACTATCCTCTGATAGTGTTAAAAATCAACACTGTTTCCATCCACTGATGCACATCAGTGGTTCACCAAACAACTGCCATCCACTATTTATCAGAGGTTACACGTGGACAGATGATAGCCATCAGATCTTGAGAAGCCGCTGCCATGTTAGCATACACTTTTTCCTTTATAAACCCTGTTTCATTCTCATCAGAGTTTTACTCGCTGTATCGAATTCAAAATTCTAAAAGCGGTTTTTCATTATTGTAACAACTCGTATTTTCGTTGTTATCTTGTTTCCGTTTATTCAAAATTCTAAAAAAGGCCTATTGACTTGAACTACCAGCAGAACTCAACAACGTGCATCCGACTTTCCATGTCTCAAACCTCAAGAAATGCCTAGCTGAAGAAAATCTTCATGTACCACTTGAGGATTTGCAAATAAACGAGACACTTCACTTCATAGAAGAGCCAGTAGAAATCATGGACCGAGAGACCAAGAAACTTCTACGCTCTCGCATTCCTATTGTGAAAGTCCGATGGGAAGGCAAACGTGGTGCCGAGTTCACTTGAGAACTGAAAAGTGATATGAAGGCTAAATATCCACATCTCTTCATTACGCCACTACTTAAATTTCGGGACGAAATTTCCTAAAGTAGGGGAGACTGTAACAACTCGTATTTTCGTTGTTATCTGGTTTCCGTTTATTTCATTTGTATCTATCATTGTAATCCGAGATTTGATTAAGGGAATGGTTTATGTTTACTAAATACACTTTGTCACAACTATATTACATCTAAACGACTATTAAACGCAACGCTAACTCAACACAATCGAGTAACTATGTTACCTTAAGAGTCGAGTGTGTTGTTGTATAATAACCACTTGTGCCTTCGACATCGCTTATCACATCGCATCGCAGACGCATTTATTTATGTTACGTTATGTTATTTATGTGTTATGTGTGCTTTACGATTTATGGTTGTACTCGCTATCGCAACGCTCTCACTCGCATGAACCGCTTAATCGCATTATTTTATCATTTAAAACGCTTAACGTTTCGCTAAAACGCTTAACATAACTATCTAATACGAACCGAATCACCAAACGAACACCTAACGCGAAAATAACGAACAAAACTTAGCCACCAGGCCAAGTTCGGCCGAAGTTGGGGATCCCAACTTCGCCCGAAGTTGACCAGGCCTTCAAAACCCTCCAAATCAAGCAAGTTCCCCCGAACTTGCACAAAGTTCAAGCAAACTGGCCAAGTTCCCCCGAACTTGTGCCAAGTTCAGCCGAACTTGATCTCCATCAGCTAATTTCTCCTCACCTATAAATACCCAGCACCTCCATTCATGCTCTCCTGGCTGCAAGTTCGCCCCAGAGCTCCCAAAACCGAAAACCTTTGATTTCCAAGTAAGAATCAACCCATTTTTATGCAAACAACAACGTTTTACTATGATTTCTCACAAGGTTATACCTTCGTTTTCATCAAAACTCTTCTGTTTATGAAAATCTTCATCTTTTTCTATAAAACTTCTTCTTTCCACTTAGATCTACACTAAACGAGTGTATTTGGGCTTATCCTTGGCTTCCCAAGCTAGAAATCTTTATGATTTCGACTCACCAAGTGTTAGATCTGAGTAAAACCTTTTCAAACATTGATTTTTTACACAGAATACGAACTAGTGACGTATGTTTCGTTCACTATGAAGTGGAACGAGGCGTTGTCAAGCAAGATCTCACTTTGCACGAACTGGACTAACCCGTACGAACCATCAAGTTCGCTCGGATTAGCCCGAGTTCTTGTAAAGTGGCTAAAAGTCACTCCAAAAGACCTCTCCATCCTATGTTTTGCTCAGTAGCTCAAGGTTGGAGGGATGGGCACTCAATTTACTCAGCAAACGATGCGAAAATGCACGATTTGGTGACCAAAACAGTCAAGTTCGCTCCAAAAAGAGCAAGTTCGCTCGAAGTTGTCACCAGATTGGTGACCAACTTCGGCCGAACTTGTTCAATCTTCAAGAAAATCAACCAAGTTCGACCGAACTTGTACAGTTTCCGAGGAAACTAGACAAGTTCGCCTGAACTTGTTCAAACTCCAAGAAAAACAAGGCAAGTTTGCTCGAACTTGAACCGTTTCCAAGGAAACTAGACAAGTTCGCCCGAACTTGTACCAATTCCAAGAAATTGGTACAACTTCCCCGAACTTGTCTACTGCTCCTTCACATTTTGACCGTTTCAGCACTTCGGAAGACCGATGCACTTCTGTTCGCTTACAGGCTGAACCGGCGCTCCCTTTAATCCATATCAGATCTCATCTCTCTCTTAACACGCCGACTGTGAGTATACTTGAACCCTTTTACGCTTAAACGCACTTTTGGGTGTCACATATGTTCTTATATCAAATCACATCACACAACTCAAAATGCTTATTCGCAACCCGCTTTTACATGATTATACATGAATCGATGAATTGTATGTAGCTTGGATTGTATGCGACCCTTAACATGATAGCTTGCTAGAGGTTGACCTGCCACTCGGAGGCCCGGGGTTGTTAAGGCTCGCACTTTTACTTATCATTTATTTTCTCTTTAGGACGTGGACACTTGTTCGCGTGCCTCGCACTCGCAGTTTGTTGGTTTACATGTATCAATGCAGTAGTATAATTCACATCTCTTACGTATGTTCATGCAGTGTATGCTAAACGCTTTCTATATCTACTATGTATGCAAACATGTATGCTCACCTTTACATAATTGTATTGACATTTATTTTAACATATGTGACAGGTTGATGACTTTTGCTGCAATGGATTTAGGATCTTATTTTTAGAAACTCATGTAATAGAAATCTAGGGAAGATCGGATTGGATATGTTTTAAGAGACTGTTTGGTATTTGTAATGATTATTTGAGGATTTTATGTTTGATAGTATGGGATATTGAACGTTTAAATATTATCTCTTAAATAGTTGTTATGGATTCTCTTGAGGAATCTGATTCGCCTAGTGCCGCGCACCAATATTTCCGCCATCAGTTGGGGTGTGATAGATTGGTATCAGAGCCATAACTACAGGGAAAATTAAGTAGAACTGCCATGTTTGACCTAGTCTATAGTTAGGATACCAAATCAGACCGTTACGCATCGATTAAATGCCCAAAACTAGTACGAACTGACAACTTCGCTCGAAGTTGGACAAGTTCGCTCGAAATTGGCCAAGTTCGTTCGAACCTGACCAAGTTCGCCCGAAGTTGACCCAGCCCCCCTCAAAACAAAACAAGTCTAGTTAAGGAAGATCAAATTCGCTCGAAGTTAGCCAATTCGCTCGAAGTTGGTCAACTTCGCTCGAACTTGATCATGCACCTTTGAAGTGGACTTTTCAATCACGTATGCTTTTCCTAAAGCTACACAATGCATGTGAAGAACGCTCGTATCACACAAAATGAGTGATCAAGTGGAGATTAGGTGTGAAAACCAAGAATTCTCGATAAGATCATTTACTCAGCGCATCCTCTATCGCACGAGATACCTTCGTTGAGTTAGGAGTGATATCCAAACCTCGACGAAAATATCCATTTCTATCTAATGGAACTCCCGACTTGATCGGTGAGCATAACCACAACTAGGAATGAAGTTGTTAACTTAGGGGTGAAACCCGCATCTTAATAACTAGTTCCACTCCTCGATTTTCAATCTCACCAAAGTCTCGACTATTTCGATGACTCGGGGCACGATGTAACTAGAAGGATAAATGCCGTTAACCGTTGTACGGCGAGAGCATTTGTCTATAAGACTAAACCATGTGCCCGAACTCATAGAATTTTCGAACCACTTTGGGTAGTCGCTGTCTCAAAACCTAGGACACTCCAAATTGATTTAAGCCTCCAATCACCGATTTTATGCATCATCGAGTTTTTTTAATTATGTGTTTAATTATGTGGATTTTACGCTTATTCGATTTCTCGCTTTATCAATTTCTCGATTTATCGCTTTTACACTCTACCGATATATGCACTACTCGCACATCGCTCACAATCTAAAAAACTAATAAAATCGCAGATAATCCAACTAGAATATCCCGCTTACTACCTCGTCCGTTGTATTAGTCTCTAATATAGCGTGGTATGAGCTATGCTACTACACGCAACCGCGCTACGCTACCTCGCTAACTATCAAACGCACTACGCTTTACTTTGGAGAAGGTGAATACGTGCAAAATATATGCTTACGTGAATTATGTGACTACGTACTTATGTGCTTATGTGATTATGTGCTTATGTGCCCACGTGTTTACTTGTCTACGTGAATATGTGATTTTGTGCCTTACTTGAATAATGAAATAATAATAATAATAATAATAATAATAATAATAACAATAACAATAACAATAACAATAACAATAACAATACAATAACAATAACAATAACAATAACAATAACAATAACAATAACAATAACAATAACAATAACAATAACAATAACAATAACAATAACAATAACAATAACAATAATAATAATAATGAAACTCTAAACTTTTGAACATAAACCTACTATAATCGAATCCCATCCAATCAAATCCTTCAT
Organism: Scalesia atractyloides; assembly: GCA_947069175.1. Lineage (NCBI taxonomy): Eukaryota > Viridiplantae > Streptophyta > Magnoliopsida > Asterales > Asteraceae > Scalesia > Scalesia atractyloides. Next base: position 69,968,416 of record CAMTDV010000004.1, on the reverse strand, counting down.
GTAAATGTCTTCCACGGGATCTCACACTAGGAGGAACATCCAGCGCAACAACGCTGCAAAGTGTATCGCCTCGCTAGTAGCCAAGCAGATGGCTAAGGTCATTCCCCAAATTGTTAGTGAGATTCAGGCTGTCAGCAGCAACTCATCAGTTGATTCCAAGACGGACGCGCCGAAGTCCTCGTTCAGCTTCAAACAATTCAAGGCGTGCGGACCCCTCACTTTCACTGGCACAGACGGACCAAGCGTGATGTTCCATTGGTTCAATTCAATTGCGGTCACCTTCCGCCAGAGCGGATGCCCCGAATCTCTCCGCACCATCAACGCTACCGGTGTGTTCCAATCAATGGCACTTGATTGGTGGACCGCAGAGCGCAACAGGCGCAAAAATGATGAAGCTTACGGGCTCACATGGGAGGAACTCAAGGCAGTTATGGTGAAAGAATTATGTCCTCCCCACAAAATTCAGAAACTGCCCACTTCAAGCAGCTAAGTATCATATGTCCCGGTCAGGTGGACACCACAGAAAAAGCGATTAAAAAGTATCTCCGTGCTCTGCCTGACTACGTTGCTGATTTTGTCCAAGCAGCGCGTACTACTACCATCGAAGAGACTTTTCAGCTTGCGGCCGAGATTAATGACAAACGCGTCCAGGCTGGATACTTCAAGAACCACAACAAGGTCGTGAATCAAGCTACCACCGAACCAAGCGCTACTACCGAGCAGGCTCAAAAATCAAAGTCCAACCGCCGAGGTCGCAAAAGAGGGAACCCAAGCAAGAATTGTGCAGTGGTTGCACCGTTGAACTCTCAGCTGCTTCAGGCTGCTACACCAAACGCACCACCTGCAAAGCGTGCGTACACTGGTCCTCACCCGCTATGCTCAAAGTGTACCTACCATCACCCAGTCAGAGGCAACTGCCGTTTCTGTACCAACTCCAATATCTACGGCCACTTCACTGTCAGCTGCCGTACTGGTCCTCGTCAGCAAGCTCCTCTAGCACCAGCAGCACTACCAGCTCCACCCCGTGCTCCTCAAACCAACCAGCATCAGCCCCGGCAGCAAGCACCAGTCCCAAAAGCACGTATTTGCTACACTTGCGGTGATCCGAACCACTTTAGCAATGTCTGCCCAAGCAAAGCCGTGAAGCAAGAGCCACAGCAGCAGCCTCAGCCACAGCAACCGCAGCCACAGCAGCAGCAACCACAGGTTGTGCGTGGAAGAGCCTTCAATCTTAACCACCGCCAGGCTCAGAACGACAACAACATTGTCAATGGTACATTCCTTGTTAATGGTATTTATGCTTCTTGTTTATTTGATATTGGTGCCGATAACTGTTTTGTGTTGTTAGAATTCGAAAAACTTTTAAAATGTAAACGCGCTAAACTCCTAAAGACTTTCGATGTTGAAGTCGCAACCGGAAGAACTGTTACTGTTAACTCAGTCTTACGTGGTTGTACTCTCGATCTCAACAACCACATCTTCTCAATCCATCTCAACCCTATGCAGTTAGGTAGCTTCGATATCATAGTAGGCATGGATTTCCTTCGTGAAAATCGTGCTGAAGTTGTTTTTACGATAAGATGATCGGTTCCCTCTCAAATGGTGATCAACTACATGTTTACGGTGAAACACCCTCAAAGAAGTTGATGCTTCTGTCATGTAGCCAAGCAAGCAAGTGCTTGCGAAAGCAATGCGTTGCTTTCCTAGCCCACATCGCGAACCCAGAGAAGAAAAAGAAAACCTTGAAAGACGTACCCTTTTTTGTGAATTTCCTAAAGTTTTTCCCGACGATTTACCTGTTTACCCCTACTCGTGATGTCGAATTCCGTATTGATCTAATCCCCGGTGCTACACCCGTCGCTAAAGCTCCCTATCGCCTTGCACCATCCGAAATGCGTGAGCTATCTAGCAAACGTCAAGAGTTACTTGATAAAGGCTTCATACGCCCGAGCACTTCGCCATGTGGCGCACCCGTTCTTTTTGTGAAAAAGTAAGATGGGACGTTCCGAATGTGCATCGATTATCGCGAACTTAACAAACTCAGGATAAAGAATCGCTACCCTCTTTCGCGAATCGATGATTTGTTTGATCAACTCCAAGGTGCTACTTGTTTTTCTAAAATCGATCTACGTTCCGGTTATCATCAGTTACGCGTGTTAGAAGAAGATATTCCGAAAACCGCCTTTCGTACACGTTTTGGCCATTTTGAATTCGTGGTCATGCCTTTCGGTCTCACAAATGCACCCACGGTCTTCATGGATTTGATGAACCGTGTGTGCAAAGCCTTCTTAGATCGTTTCGTCATTGTGTTTATCGATGACATTCTTATCTACTCGAAGTCGAGAGCCGAACCCGAGCGACATCTCCGTTTAGTTCTCAAACTTCTTTAAGGAAATCGTCTTTATGCCAAGTTCTCTAAGTGTGAATTCTGGCTCGAAGAAGTCCAATTCCTTGGTCATATCGTTAACAGTCAAGGAATTCACGTCGACCCTGCAAAGATAGAAGCTGTAAAGAGTTGGATTACGCCAAAGAATGCATATGAGATCCGTTCATTTCTTGGATAGGCGGGTTACTATTGTCGATTCATCGCTGACTTTTCTAAAATCGTTGTTCCGCTTACCGCTTTAACTCATAAGGACACGCCTTTCGTTTGGGATTCCAAACAAGAGGAAGCATTTTAAACTCTCAAGCGTGTGCTATGCAACGCTCCTGTACTCGCTCTACCCAACAGAAACGATGATTTCGTTGTCTATTGTGATGCCTCAAATCTTGGTCTTGGTTGTGTTCTTATGCAACAAGACAAAGTTATCGCGTATGCGTCTCGACAACTCAAGATCCACGAGAATAACTACACTACCCATGATCTCGAACTCGGTGCAGTTGCTTTTGCATTAAAGATATGGCGACACTACCTTTACGGTACCAAGTGTATGGTGTTCACCGACCATAAGAGCTTACAACATATTTTTAATCAGAAAGAACTGAACATGCGCCAACGCAGATGGGTTGAACTTATCAACGACTATGTTTATGTATAGTGTTCATGACTCTCAAGCTTTGAATAAACTCGAAACCCTGATTCGCGAAGCCCAGCATGCATGTTTCATTGAGAACACTTTGTTCGAGGAAATGAAATGTGGTGTAGAAACCCATCTGGAAAACAAATCTAAGGGATCTATTACTTTCTGAATCGCATTTGGATCCCTAGCTGTAATAACCTTCGAGAGTTGCTAATGACCGAAGCTCATAAATCTCGATACCCCATTCACCCCGGAGCTAACAAGATGTACCAGGACCTTCGTCCTAACTATTGGTGGCCAGGCATGAAAAAGGATATCGCTTTATACGTCTCAAAGTGCTTAACTTGCTCGAAAGTTAAAGCCGAACATCAAAGGCCCTCTGGTTTGCTCGAACAACCCGAAATCCCGATGTGGAAGGGGGAGAGTATAGCCATGGACTTCATTATGAAACTCCCTGACACCTCCTCTGGTCACGATAGCATCTGGGTTATCGTCGATCGTCTTACTAAATCCTCTCACTTTATTGCCATACGAGAAGACTATAAGGTAGCACGACTAGCACGAATCTATACCGACGAAGTCATTTGTCGACATGGGACGCCTCGTGACATCATCTCTGACCATGATGGTTGCTTTACCTCACGTCTCTGGGAGGCTTTTCAATCCGCTCTCGGTACTACGCTTAATCTCCGTACCGCTTTTCATCCTCAAACTGACGGTCAGATCGAGCGCTCGATCCGCACCCTCAAAGACATGCTTCGTGCGTACATTATAGATTTTGGTGGTAATTGGGATACGCATTTACCTTTAATAGAATTTTCGTACAATAACAGTTATCATACTAGTATTCAAATGAAACCTTTTGAGGCACTGTATGGAAGAAAATGCCGATCGCCTATTGCATGGCACGAAATCGGAGAAGCACAAATCACCTGTCACACCCCGACCCGCAGCGGATAAGGTGATCGGGGCATGATTGGGTTATCATCAAAGCTCATGACATTTATTAAATGTTTCATATTCATTAATACAAATTAAATGAAAGTTTACAATGATTGCTACAACATGATCTAACTAACAATCTAACTCCTTTGTTCTCTTCTAAGGCAATCCTATGCTATCCTTGCTTCAACCTGTTCACCTGTATCATGTGTAAAAAGGTTTTTGGATCAACATAATGTTGGCGAGTGAATCCTATGGAAAACATTTGAACAATTTATTTAAATTGATTATGAAAAATGTGCACAACCAAACATGAGTAAAATTAGATGTAACTTGATCAATAATCATAAGATGTTAAATGAACACACTCATGAACAATAATGGAACAATTAAAGGCACGCGATGCTCAACTCGTCTCTCACGAGGAACTGAGGGGCCTGATGAATGAATTGCATAAACATGATAATATGAATAACACAACTACAAACAATATAAACTCAAGGAAAACACACATGAACAATAATGAATTTTGAATTGAAGCACGCGATGTTCTACTCGTTTCCCACGAGGAACTGATGGGCTTAATGTATGAGTTTCATGTAATTTGACAAACGGAATATAAATAAATCACAACAATAAATCAATCTAAGATTAAGTCATGATGTGGTATGGCACAAGTTTAAATAAATAAATTAATTAATTCAAAACACATGACACACCCCAAAACGTGTAATTTTAAAGGGGGAATTGTAAGATTCACTCACAGTGGGTGCGTTCGGTTGATGATGATGAATGCACGCGAAGTGGTTTTAACCACGAGTGAGATTTAACCTAGATAAATCGCATTATGGTTTGGTGAGTAAACGGATTTTATTAAACTATTTTAGTAGGATTGTTGGGTGTATTTTTGTGAGTTTGAAACTATTTTCTAATCTTAAAAATGTTATTTTTAAGTATTTATAATTGATTTTTAATTAAAATAATTAAATAAAAATAAATAAAAAAATTATTATTTTTCTGACCGTTGACCGGCCGGTTGACCGTTGACCTGACCGTTGACCGGTTCGTTGACAGTTTATTGTGCGCTGAGTGAGGCTCGAACCCGAGACCTCTCGTACGCGTGCACGCAGCTCTACCAACTGAGCTACGTGTCTAACCCGTTATATATCCGATTTTAATTATATATATACACTAATTAGATTAAACCGAAAATCATTTTTATTTTAAAAACAATTTAATCGAAACGGTCATGCACACCACAGGTCTCGAACCCGGGACCTGTGGGTTAATATAACACACAGTCCACCGCTGGACTGTGTGTTCAACATGTTATATAACTTGATTTTTATTATACTTAAAGACAATTTAGTTATTTCCTTTTCTGCCTTATTTAAAAAGAAAAGATAATTGTCCGAGTCGGTGCTGAAGACCGGACTCGAACTCGTGACCAGCGATATAAACAAACACACAGTCCACCGCTGGACTGTGTGTCTAACTTGGTTATTATTCTGGTTATCAATATACTTAACATATAACTAAGGCGATCCGGTTCAGTTAAACAAAAACTTGATTTTTATTAAGGCAACGTGTGTGAAACGGGAATCGAACTCGAGACGTTTTGCGTTTTATATGTGCACACAGTCCACCGCTGGACTGTGTGTCTAACCCAATTAATTTCATGATTTTAATTAAACTTATATGATAACAAGTCTTCATCTTCTTCACTGAACGAATAACCAGAAATCGGGTCTGACTGGTTCGAGCTTTTGATCAAGTTTCATTAGTGTTTTACAGTTTATTTCGGTAAGATAAAAGTGAAAAAGGAAAAGAAACTGAGCGGAGATTATACCGACTGGATCCTCTGTTTTCCGGCAGAACTCCGGCGACAGAATCCAACTCCGGCTACGGGTGTCTGGCAGCAACAAGTCTCCGGAAATCTTGGAAAGAGTATTGGTAACTTCGGTAAAGGTTTAGGGGATTCAGTGAAGTTCAGAAATAAGAAAGTCGGTTTTCCGGCAATGAGCAGGGAACTTCCGGCGAGAAAAATTACGCCGTGAAAAGATGTGATTTTTTAGCGAAAAGGTTTGCAGACGATTGTGGGTCAATTTATAGAAGAAACAAGATGTATTTGGTCTGGTTTTGGGCTGGGTTCATCAATTCAAGTTTTCCGGCGGTTTTGAATTTGGTCGCGGACTTCAAACATCGGTTATAACCGATATGTGATTAAAGGTTTACGTTATAACGTAAATCGTAGTTAAGATTCGCGGAAATTCCGGGATTTCGACGACTGAAACGATTTGGGCGCCGGTTTTGAATTCGTAAAGTCACTATATCAATTAACTGATTCTAATATTCATCAAACATAACAAGCGGCGCAGTGGTTTGTGTGTGAGGTGTTAAGTCACTTAGTGACTCGGTACAGACCCGGGTTCGAAACCCGGCAGATGTATTTAATTTTTATTTTGCGATTTTTGACAGTTTTTCAAAAACTAAATATATATTCGCGTATAATAGTTGATTACGGATCATTTAAAAATGTTTTGGACATTTAATTGGAAACGAAAATTTTGACTGACTGTTCGGTTGATAAACGGAGCGGGTTTGGTAAATCCGTTTTTTGACGGATGTTACAGTATCCCCTGCTTTTTAGAAATTTCGTCCCGAAATTTGAATAATGATATATTTTGACTAAAAAGGATGATGACGTTTTGTTTGACAGTTGTATGCTCAGAAAAATGAAGGTTTAAGTTTTTGTTCGAGGCGGTAACGTTCCTTGTAAAGGTTAAGTACCCTATTCAGGAATCGCTTTTTGTTGCCTACTGTATGAATATTGATAATCAGGAAATGATTCTCTAAAAATGATATCATACATAAGAGTTTAGATACGTTTGGGAAAAATATGGTTATATCCTAAGGCAAAACTTCTAACACTACAATCTACATGGAACATAAATAAAAACACAACAGCTGATATCCAAACATGAATGAACACATCAGCAAATATTTGAACGTGAATAAACATAACAGCAAATATTCGAACATGAATGAACACATCGGCAAATATTTGAACATGCATAAACACAACAGCAAATATTTGAATCCACATTCTGATAACATATATGTTTGAATGATGAAAGTTCCTCTCTCGTTTGTTATGATGGAGAGGTTAATTTATGTAGAAATGGAACACAATCCAATCTCTTTAAATAACATGATGATATAAATGTATCACAAATTCCAACCAAGGCAATAATAAATCCTACATGGAACTTCTCATAACCGTCTGATAATGCCTCTGATCCTTTGGCAAGAATACTTATATATAGGAAGTACCAGCGGCGTATCCACCATATTCTTGCCAAATTTTCATTAGTTTTATCCACAAGTTATGATTGGTTACCAAGAAACTAATAAATCCTACATAGAACTTCTCATAACCATCCGTTAATGCCTCTGATCCTTTGACAAGAATACTTATATATAGGAAGTACCAGCGGCGTATCCACCATATTCTTGTCAAATTTTCATTGGTTTTAACAGTGAATTATGATTAGTCCTATAACTCTACAATCAATACAACAAACATAAATTACTGAAATGAAACATATCTGTGCGATCAAGGCTCAATCGAACGGAGCCGATCGTATTGCATGTACTGAAAATGAAATTGTGTGCTCAAGGCTCAATCAAACGGAGCCGAACATATTGAATGTACTGAAATTGAAATTGTGTGCTCAAGGCTCAATCAAACGGAGCCGAACATATTGAATGTACTGAAATTGAAATTGTGTGCTCAAGGCTCAATCAAACGGAGCCGAACATGTTGCATGTCCTGAATATGCATAACTTAACCACACAAACAGCCTATGCATGGAACCTCTCATAACCGCCTGATAATGCCTCCGATCATTTGACAAGAATACTTATATATAGGAAGTACCATCGGCGTATCCACCATATCCTTGTCAAATTTTCATTGACTTTATCCGCAAGTTATGGTTAGTTCGATGCGACTCTACTACAAACACCACAACCACAAGATACTGATAATGAAATTGTATGTGTGCTCAAGGCTCAATCAAACGGAGCCGAGCGTATTGCATGAACTTGAAATGTGAATAAATCTGTGTACTCAAGGCTCAATCAAACGGAGCCGAGCATATTGCATGTACTGAAATGAGAATAAATATGTGTACTCAAGGCTCAATCAAACGGAGCCGAGCATATTGCATGTACTGAAATGAGAATAAATATTACGTAACCGATCAAGGCTCAACAAACGGAGCCGATCGTGCGGGCACACCCTGATCAACCCATAATAAAATGGGGATCAAACTCAACCTCGATGGATGGGGAGCTGCGGCCTCGGCAAAATCGTATACTGAAAACAATATATAATATATAATATCCAATGATTTCTCTAACAGTCTACACATGTGATAAAGAAAGACTAAACAATAGGAGTTGAATCTGGATCTTCGGCGAACAGGACTAGCTGAGTATCTTCGTTTGGGCCGTCATTATCTTCGACAGGGTTGGCGTTGATATTGAAGACTCTTCCTCTTGCTGGCGGCATAGTGGTTGGGTTTTCTTGGTTTACTTGGTTAACTGGGTTTGATTGGGCTTGAGTGTTGATAACGTTTACCAATTGAGGGCATGTGTTTCTAAAGTGGGTAGGGTCGCCACAATTGAAGCAAGCTCGAGCATATGGGAACATGGGGTGTTTGGGTTGGTGATAAGTTTGGGCCATGTTTTGTGTAGGGGAAAAGGTTTGGTCTTGAAAGGTGCGACAAACATTGCTCAAATGACCATAACGTCCACAAGTTGTACATAGCCGGCAAGGTAAAGTAAGGGGATGGTGATAAAAACAGTGGTTGCATCGAGGATGAGGTCCAAGATATGGTTTCTTATTTGGGTAAGCTGAGTTGGGTGCCTCTTGGGTGATTGGGACAGCTCGGATGGGTATAGCGTGAAAAACGGGTTGATTTCGTTGGGTCGCAGCGAAAAGTCGCCTGACTCTTCTTTTCTTAGGTTTGGGTTGAGAAGGGGATTCGGGTTGAGAAGGGGATTCGGTTTGAGAAGGGGATTTAGTTTGAGTGGAGTCGGAGGTTTCAGTCGATTCTTTATCCTTCTTCTTCTCCTCCTTGAAGTCTTTGTTTCGGATTCGGTTCTCGGTGAGCTCTGTTGCTAGCTCCATTGCTGCTTCCAAAGTTGCAGGCTTGGTACTTATCACAGGGTCTTGAATCTTTGACGGAAGACCACGAATGTAGTGCTCGATCAAACGGTAGAGGGGAGTAAACATGTTGGGAACCATTTGATGTAATTCAAGGAACCTTTTGTTGTAGGTGGTGTGGTCTCCTTCCACTTGCTTCAATGAGTAAAATTCATCTTCTAGCTTCTTGATTTCGCTCCTTGGACAAAATCGTCTGGTCATGATTTCCTTCAATTCATTCCAAGTTAGGGACATAGCATCTTCAACACCTCGTTTTGCCTTCTCTGTGTTCCACCAAGTAAGTGCTATCCCATATAGTCGACCGGTAGCATAACGCACTTTGCGATCATCAGGGCAATCGCAATTTAGAAAAGTATTCTCCATTTCTTCAACCCAATGGAGGAGTGCGGTGACACCTTCAGTCCCTTTATATTTCGGAGGGTCGCATGATTTGAAATGCTTGTAGGTGCATTTAGTGGTATTTGGGGAAGAGTTGAAAATGTTTTGGTTTGCTTGATTGACAGGATTATTGGTAAGTGCTTGTTGAACTTGGATTACAATATTGGGTATTACAGCAGCCATTTGTTGAGCGATTAAGGTAGCCATGCGTTCGCGGGCTTTTCCTGCTCTCATCTTCCTACGGGCGAGGTTAGAAGACATCTACAATGAATACATGAAAAGGGTATGAGTTGGATGCTTTTGAGATCATGGGTCACATTAGGGATGAACATTCATAAAATAATCATACAAAAATACCACATCCATAGGATGTCTTTGGCTTTGCTCGCTGTTAGGCCCGTCATGCCGCCATACTTTACCTTATGTAATCATGTGGGCCCCCATGAATTACCGGTTTTTCATATGGTTCGCACGGTTTCTGCCTGGTTGCGTACACAAAACCCGGTGAAAATCGAGAAATATGTATACAACGTGTGATGTTTGGAATGTGTCCAGGTGTAGACACGGTGACACCTCAAAGTAGGGTTAGTTCGAACGACGTTTGGTGTGGCATGCTTTGGCCTAATAGGTCCTTCGTACTCTCATCGTTGGTCCCCAGGTAGGCAAACTGGTCCGTTATATTGGATTTATACGAATGCCAGCCTAGACAGGACGTTCCGACTACCGGTACTTGTACCCTTCCAGTTACTACATGCCCGTCGCAGAACTTACTTTGATGAGAATTGAAAATTGCATAAAATCTTTGGATAACGAGAGTATGAAAATAAATTGAACACATGAACATCGATATATGTATAATGAATATGTATATATGTATAATGAACATGTATATGAGCATGTATGTTTGACTGAAATGTAAACAAATATGAAACAAATAAATATCACAAGTTTGTATGTAACCACTTAATCAATTTAATATTTTAGGCAGACTATAGTATAGGCTCTAAGGGTCTAATAACCTATCCTATATCCCTATAGTCATGGCTCTGATACCAATCTGTCACACCCCGACCCGCAGCGGATAAGGTGATCGGGGCATGATTGGGTTATCATCAAAGCTCATGACATTTATTAAATGTTTCATATTCATTAATACAAATTAAATGAAAGTTTACAATGATTGCTACAACATGATCTAACTAACAATCTAACTCCTTTGTTCTCTTCTAAGGCAATCCTATGCTATCCTTGCTTCAACCTGTTCACCTGTATCATGTGTAAAAAGGTTTTTGGATCAACATAATGTTGGCGAGTGAATCCTATGGAAAACATTTGAACAATTTATTTAAATTGATTATGAAAAATGTGCACAACCAAACATGAGTAAAATTAGATGTAACTTGATCAATAATCATAAGATGTTAAATGAACACACTCATGAACAATAATGGAACAATTAAAGGCACGCGATGCTCAACTCGTCTCTCACGAGGAACTGAGGGGCCTGATGAATGAATTGCATAAACATGATAATATGAATAACACAACTACAAACAATATAAACTCAAGGAAAACACACATGAACAATAATGAATTTTGAATTGAAGCACGCGATGTTCTACTCGTTTCCCACGAGGAACTGATGGGCTTAATGTATGAGTTTCATGTAATTTGACAAACGGAATATAAATAAATCACAACAATAAATCAATCTAAGATTAAGTCATGATGTGGTATGGCACAAGTTTAAATAAATAAATTAATTAATTCAAAACACATGACACACCCCAAAACGTGTAATTTTAAAGGGGGAATTGTAAGATTCACTCACAGTGGGTGCGTTCGGTTGATGATGATGAATGCACGCGAAGTGGTTTTAACCACGAGTGAGATTTAACCTAGATAAATCGCATTATGGTTTGGTGAGTAAACGGATTTTATTAAACTATTTTAGTAGGATTGTTGGGTGTATTTTTGTGAGTTTGAAACTATTTTCTAATCTTAAAAATGTTATTTTTAAGTATTTATAATTGATTTTTAATTAAAATAATTAAATAAAAATAAATAAAAAAATTATTATTTTTCTGACCGTTGACCGGCCGGTTGACCGTTGACCTGACCGTTGACCGGTTCGTTGACAGTTTATTGTGCGCTGAGTGAGGCTCGAACCCGAGACCTCTCGTACGCGTGCACGCAGCTCTACCAACTGAGCTACGTGTCTAACCCGTTATATATCCGATTTTAATTATATATATACACTAATTAGATTAAACCGAAAATCATTTTTATTTTAAAAACAATTTAATCGAAACGGTCATGCACACCACAGGTCTCGAACCCGGGACCTGTGGGTTAATATAACACACAGTCCACCGCTGGACTGTGTGTTCAACATGTTATATAACTTGATTTTTATTATACTTAAAGACAATTTAGTTATTTCCTTTTCTGCCTTATTTAAAAAGAAAAGATAATTGTCCGAGTCGGTGCTGAAGACCGGACTCGAACTCGTGACCAGCGATATAAACAAACACACAGTCCACCGCTGGACTGTGTGTCTAACTTGGTTATTATTCTGGTTATCAATATACTTAACATATAACTAAGGCGATCCGGTTCAGTTAAACAAAAACTTGATTTTTATTAAGGCAACGTGTGTGAAACGGGAATCGAACTCGAGACGTTTTGCGTTTTATATGTGCACACAGTCCACCGCTGGACTGTGTGTCTAACCCAATTAATTTCATGATTTTAATTAAACTTATATGATAACAAGTCTTCATCTTCTTCACTGAACGAATAACCAGAAATCGGGTCTGACTGGTTCGAGCTTTTGATCAAGTTTCATTAGTGTTTTACAGTTTATTTCGGTAAGATAAAAGTGAAAAAGGAAAAGAAACTGAGCGGAGATTATACCGACTGGATCCTCTGTTTTCCGGCAGAACTCCGGCGACAGAATCCAACTCCGGCTACGGGTGTCTGGCAGCAACAAGTCTCCGGAAATCTTGGAAAGAGTATTGGTAACTTCGGTAAAGGTTTAGGGGATTCAGTGAAGTTCAGAAATAAGAAAGTCGGTTTTCCGGCAATGAGCAGGGAACTTCCGGCGAGAAAAATTACGCCGTGAAAAGATGTGATTTTTTAGCGAAAAGGTTTGCAGACGATTGTGGGTCAATTTATAGAAGAAACAAGATGTATTTGGTCTGGTTTTGGGCTGGGTTCATCAATTCAAGTTTTCCGGCGGTTTTGAATTTGGTCGCGGACTTCAAACATCGGTTATAACCGATATGTGATTAAAGGTTTACGTTATAACGTAAATCGTAGTTAAGATTCGCGGAAATTCCGGGATTTCGACGACTGAAACGATTTGGGCGCCGGTTTTGAATTCGTAAAGTCACTATATCAATTAACTGATTCTAATATTCATCAAACATAACAAGCGGCGCAGTGGTTTGTGTGTGAGGTGTTAAGTCACTTAGTGACTCGGTACAGACCCGGGTTCGAAACCCGGCAGATGTATTTAATTTTTATTTTGCGATTTTTGACAGTTTTTCAAAAACTAAATATATATTCGCGTATAATAGTTGATTACGGATCGTTTAAAAATGTTTTGGACATTTAATTGGAAACGAAAATTTTGACTGACTGTTCGGTTGATAAACGGAGCGGGTTTGGTAAATCCGTTTTTTGACGGATGTTACATCACTGGTCCCGAGTTAATACAAGAAACGACATACAAGATCCTCCAAATCAGAGATAATCTCTTGAGAGCTCGGAGTCGCCAAAAGAGTTATGCCGATATACGCCGCAAGCCCCTACAGTTCGAAATTGGAGATCAGGTACTTTTAAAGGTTGCGCCCTGGAAAGTAATGATCCGATTTGGAAAGAAAGGGAAACTAGCGCCACGATACGTGGGTCCTTTTAAAATTCTGGAAAGAATTGGCAAAGTGGCCTATCGACTCGAACTACCAGCAGAACTCAACAACGTGCATCCGACTTTCCACGTCTCAAACCTCAAGAAATGCCTAGCTAAAGAAAATCTTCATGTACCACTTGAGGATTTGCAAATAAACGAGACACTTCACTTCGTGGAAAAGCCAGTAGAAATCATGGACCGAGAGACCAAGAAACTTCAACGCTCACGCATTCCTATTGTGAAAGTACGATAGGAAGGCAAACACGGTGCCGAGTTCACTTGGGAACTTGAAAGTGATATGAAGGCTAAATATCCACATCTCTTCGTTACAGTCACTACTTAAATTTCGGGACGAAATTTCCTAAAGTAGGAGAGACTGTAACAACTCCTATTTTCGTTGTTATCTTGTTTCTGTTTATTTTGTTTGTATCTATCATTGTAATCCGAGATTTGATTAAGGGAATGGTTTATGTTTACTAAATACATTTTGTCACAACTATATTACATCTAAACGACTATTAAACGCAACGCTAACTCAACACAATCGAGTAACTATGTTACCTTAAGAGCCGAGTGCGTTGTTGTACAATAACCACTTGTGCCTTCGACATCTCTTATCACATTGCATCGCAGACGCAATTATTTATGTTACGTTATGTTATTTATGTGTTATGTGTGCTTTACGATTTATGGTTGTACTCGCTATCGCAACGCTCTCACTCGCACGAATCGCTTAATTGCATTAAATTATCATTTAAAACGCTTAACGTTTTCGCTAAAACGCTTAACATAACTATTCCGAACGAACACCTAACGCAAAAATACGAACAAAAGTTAGCCATTTGGCCAAGTTCGGACCGAAGTTGGGCATCCCAACTTCGCCCGAAGTTGCTAGGCCTCCAAAACCCTCCAAATCAAGCAAGTTCGCTCGAACTTGCATAAAGTTCAAGCAAACTGGCCAAGTTCGCCCGAACTTGTGCCAAGTTTGGCCGAACTTGATCTCCACCAGCTAATTTCTCCTCACCTATAAATACCCAACACCTCCATTCATGCTCCCCTTGCTGCAAGTTCGCCCGAGAGCTCCCAAAACCGAAAACCTTTGATTTCCAAGTAAGAATCAACCCGTTTTTATGCGAACAACAACCTTTTACTATGATCTCTCACAATGTTATACCTTCGTTTTCATCAAAACTCTTCTGTTTATGAAAATCATCATCTTTTTCTATAAAACTTCTTCTTTCCACTTAGATCTACACTAAACGAGTGTATTTGGGCTTAGCCTTGGCTTCCCAAGCTAGAAATCTTTATGATTTCGACTCACCAAGTGTTAGATCTGAGTAAAACCTTTTTAAACATTGATTTTTACACAGAATACGGACTAGTGACGTATGTTTCATTCACTATGAAGTGGAACGAGGCGTTGTCAAGCAAGATCTCAGATCCGGAAGCACATGGACGATATCGTCACCTTGCACGAACTAGACTAACCCGTACGAACCATCAAGTTCGCTCGGATTAGCCCGAGTTCCTGTAAAGTGGCTAAAACTCGCTCCAAAAGACCTCTCCAACCTATGTTTTGCTCAGTAGCTTAAGGTTGGAGGGATGGACACTCGATTTACTCAGCAAACAATGCGAAAACGCCTGATTTGGTGACCAAAACAGTCAAGTTCGTTCCAAAAAGAGAAAGTTCGCTCGAAGTTGTCACCAGATTGGTGACCAACTTCGGCCGAACTTGTTCAATCTTCAAGAAAATCAACCAAGTTCGACCGAACTTGTACAGTTTCCAAGGAAACTAGACAAGTTCGTCCGAACTTGTTCAAACTCCCTGAAAAACAAGGCAAGTTCGCTTGAACTTGTCCCGTTTCCAAGGAAGTAATCTGAAAGACCAACAGTCAAGTTCGCCCGAACTTGTACCAATTCCAAGAAATTGGTACAACTTCGCCCGAACTTGTCTACTGCTCCTTCACACTTCGACCGTCTCAGTACTTAGGAAGACCGATGCACTTCTGTTCGCTTACAGGCTGCACCGACGCTCCCTTCAATCCATATCAGATCCCATCTCTCTCTTAATGCACCGACTGTGAGTATATTTGAACCCTTTTACGCTTAAACGCACTTTTGGGTGTCACATATGTTCCTATATCAAATCACATCACACAACTCAAAACGCTTATTCGCAACCCGCCTTTACATGATTATACGTGAATCGATGAATTGTATGTATTGCTTGGTTTGTATGCCACCCTTAACATGATAGCTTGCTAGAGCTTAACCCGCCACCCGGAGGCCCGTGGTTGTTAAGGCTCGCACTTTTACTTCTCATTTATTTTCTCTTTAGGACGTGGACAGTTGTTCATGTGCCTCGCACTCGCGGTTTGTTGGTTTACATGTATCAATGCAGTAGTATAATGCACATCTCTTACGTATGTTCATGCGGTGTATGCTAAACGCTTTCTATATCTACTATGTATGCAAACCTGTATGCTCACCTTTACTTAATTGTATTGATTTATTTAACATATGTGACAGGTTATGACTTTTGCTGCAATGGTTGATTTATCTTTGAAACTCAGTAATGAAAATCTAGGAAGATCTGTTGATATTTTAGAATTTTGGTATTTGTAATGATTATTGAGGATTTATGTTTGATAGTATGGATATTGAAGTTTAAATATTATCGCTTAATAGTTGTTATGGTTTTGAGCAATCTGATTCACCTAGTGCCGCGCCCCGATGTTTCCGCCATCGGTTGGGGTGTGACAATTATCATCTTCATCTTCTTCAATTCCATACTTTCCTTTCGCATCAAATCATGGCTCTCATAATCAAAACTCCTCACAACTACATCCCAATCCTCGAAGAAACCGACTAACCGCCCATATCATGCCATGATCAGGATTCGGAAAGAATCAAAATACAAGGCAATCATGGAAGTTAAAGCTCACATGCATCTTGAATCACTATGCTAGTTTTGGGCAAATGCTGAGGTTCACTCAACCAAAAAGGTTGCATATGCCATTACTTCAAAGGTTGGTGATACCATCATGCAAGTTACCCCACTACAATCTCCATAGTATTCGGTCTTAATGACCTAGCTCATCCTACTACCTTCTCCATAAATGGGCTACAGACTGAGTTCATAGAAAGGGATACGAAGGTTAATTGACAGGTAAAACAATCTTTAAACCTAATTTTCCTGCTGACATGAAATTCTTTTTCCACACCCTGTTAGTGTGTTTGTCTGCTAAAACAACTGCTTTTGATCAAATTCCATTGAGTATGCAATACTTGGGATATGTTATTTTAACTAAATCAAATTTTAATTTTTCTCAAGTATTATTCAATGATTTGGTGACAAACTACAATAACATGCAAAAGGGTAATGCTTTTCTAATGCATCCGAGACTTCTAAGTGTTTATATTCAGTCTCAAGTTCCTAAAAAGGATGCTACACTTGGTGTGATTCAGCCATTTGGCAGTCTCACCCATGAAACATTTACTAGAATAACTAATCAAATAAAGGTAATGAAAACACAAGTAGAGGAGGTTGAGCAACCTTTAGATGCACAAACATCACAAGCTCAACCCACTGCTCCTGGTGATCAAGGCACTAAAACTAGTGCTTTGAAAACCACACCAGCCATAACAAAAAGAAACTACAAAATCCAAAAAGCCCACCAAATCTAAACCCAAAGAGGTTACTCTAGAAGATGAGATCCTAGAGGTAAATCCATTGACAGCATCAAAGTCACTTGAAACCACTGCTGCTACTTCCTCACAGCAGTTGGAAAGATCTCCACCCAAAAGCCTATCTCCTCTTGTATCCTCACAAAAGGATCAAGTTGTAAGCATAGGGACACCAAATTATGAAGCTCTGGATTCACTTGAGTCCATCTTCCACAGCCCCTCTCCTAGGGTAATGTCTCTTTCTACTCCACAAGCTTCACCCATCACAATACTACACACCATTTAACCTCTGTTGAAAGCAGTGGATATTGTTCAGAAACAAATCAGTTCCTCTCACTCACCTATTCATGAGAGTACACATCCACAAGTGACTGAGTCTGAACACCTTGTCTCTGCTATCCCATCAATAGTTGAGGAGGCTACATCCCTTCGGTTACAAGTAACCCTTGGTAATATTTCAAAAGAAGCAGCCACTACAAATGTTGAAACCTATGTTTCACTTTGGACAACAGTTACATTCATAAGACTTCCTTGAAGGCAACAACTGTTGAGGCTACCAAGGTAACCTTTGTTCCAGTTGGAAGTCCCCAAACCAAGACAAAAGGGCATCTGTTCTTGATGATTTGGGATTTATTTCCAAGGAAACACCAATACAACCACCATTGGTGGGATCTCAGGTGATCCTATTAAATTAGTGATGAGCTAAGATATAAAGAATTGACGGAAAGGGTATCAAATATTGAAACTTTTATTGCTAATATAAAAGATATGATGAAGCAGATGTTAGAAACCTCCAAAAGTCAATCTTCTGCACCAACCACTGATGAACTATGGCAATAATTGTATCCTCTGCTTCAAACACAAAGAGAGCATGCTGATCTTCAACATGAAAAACACATGCAGATGTTCAGAAATTTGGTTGATGCATGATATAAGGACACTCTTACTGACATCCAAGCCATAAAAGCTCACCTACTTCAAACCATTGGCACTTCTCCTCCTACAGTTGTGTTTGTTGAAACAGCTGATGCCAAAAAGAGGGAGAAAGATAAAGACAAAGAGGGGTTAAAGCTGAAGCTAGATCCAAATGCCAAACCAATAGTGCAAATTCCAAAGCCAGATGGAACCAAGAAAATTGATGAGTCTTTAAACCTCTTTGCTGATGAAAAACAAAAAAGAAAATATAGGCTAGAGAACAAGGGTGCAAAAAGATTTGAAGAAGAAAAGGTTGCTCAGATGGAAAAGGAAGATCGTGGTACTTCATGGCAAAGAAGAAAGCCAACCAGAAGGGTTACACAACCAATACTCACCCTTTCCAAAACCACTGATCAACCTATCAGCATATCAAAACCATCATCATCACCAGCCATTTCATGAAATCCTAAACCAGCAGATGTTGTGACACCTGTTGTGTCAACAGTTATTGATACGGAAGTGGTTACAACAGATGTTACCTTAACCACTGCCATGATCACTTTCCAACCTCCACTCAACAAATACCCACTCCTACAAGAATTCTAGAAAATCCACCATTACCAAAACTCATCTTCAAAGCAAAAAGAAAACTTCTGTTGTTGAAGATGAGAACACAATTCCATCACCACTACCATTATCTTCACAACCACTGACCATTACTTCAATAACTCTTTCAATCACCACATCATCTCAAACCACGGTGCAACCATCTACATTACTTCCTCTTACCACATAATATCCTCTTGATCTACCTATTGTTAAAAAGAGATCAAATCCTTCTACTCCATAGAGGAGCCTGAAATATAGACTTCCCATCCCTGCAAGGATACTCAAAACCTAGAAAGATTGAAGAATATCTTCATTTAAAGGCTGTTCAAGCAGAGGATATAACAAAGAAAGAAACAAAGGGAAGAAGTGATAGAGAGGTGCAAAACTATTGGCAATATCAGCTGAGCAAAGTCAGAAGGCCTGAAGACTTCTCCAAATAATTGTGCAAGAAACTGTCAGAAAGAGATGATGGGAGTTTGAGAAAGGATTATCTTGACCACATCATGCAACACAAACAATATAAGGCAACAAGGGCACAGTTTTAAGATTTGTCTGTGAGTGACCTTAAAATGGAGATAGAAACAATGCAAGAGATGCTGAAAGATCCAAACAACAAGCCTACTCCTCCAGACTTGAGCAAATTTAAAAAGATTGTGCCTATAAAGCCTTAAAGATCAAAAGAATGAAAAAAGAATTAGTTGCTGCAAAATATGGTACATGCAGGCAAATAGCCAGGTGGTCAGAGGTTAAGGTAGTGGATACCTAGAAGAAATTGGAAGAGCTTAGAGAAATAGATCCAACAGTGCCAAGAAAACCAGACTACTCAGCAGAGGTTACAATTCAAAGGACCCAGCCTTATCAAAAATCCTCTTCAACATCTGTTCCCTCCATCCTTGCCTTAAACCAAAGAAAAAGGCAAAAGCAGATGCTGAGGAGGATGTGAAAAGGTTTGAACATAACTTCATCAAGGAGGGTATCAAGAATCAACCCAAATTCTATACTGATGATGCGAGTGATATGCTGAGAGATACACTTTCAAAGATTGCTAGTAAGATCCTTCCACCAATCTCAACAATAAGCCAGCATCCTAGAAAGCCATCGGATCCAAAAATTCTAAAGTGGAAGGTCAACAAAGACACCCACGAATTGACTCTGCTCAAATCAAATGGTGATGATACCAAGATAAGAATGGAGGATGCATATGGGCTCTGTGCAGAAGACCTCCAAGACCTAATGAATCTGGAGCTCGAAAGGATGCTGATGATATTGAGTCTTTGAACTTTGAACTTCAATTCAAAGGTCAAATAAGAGAACTCATGTTGAGAAATAAATATCAACAAAAAATGTGTTTTGGAATCATCTGTTCCAGGGGGAGATTGTTGGGATTGATCCCTTACAAAGGAACAGATGATATAGAGCCAAAACATTATCAGATGATTGATCCAGAATAACAAAGTTTACAACCTCAGATACAAATCATTGATCCATTTGATTCTGCATTACAAGATCTGTTGAAAACAAGCTCTGCTGGTGGAACCTCTGATGAAGACTAACATTGGATAGGCTTATCGATGTTTCTCTTTTGTTAATATAACAATGTCTGTAATAGCAGTGGTTAGTTTAATCAGGGTTTATAGTTTGTTAATGTTGTTAGCTGTCACTATCACCTCTGACATCAACAAAAGATGCTCAGAGGTTAGGATTGTACAATAAATAGACAATGCTATTGTACTGTTCTATCATATCGAAAAGATCATTCTATACCGATTATCTTTCTTACATTCTGTACTTAACAAACTGTGATATCAGGCTGAGGGGGAGTTGTAATTCACATGCAAACTTATAAGTTGATAGCATGATGATTAAAACAATCTTCCATTAGTTGTGAATCCAAAAGTTTTCATTACATTCCGCTGCAAATCACTCTGTTTTATACTTTATTCATTTTCCATCTTCAAAACTTTTCACAACTAATTAAACTCAGATCCTAACAGTGTGGTACAGTCGGGTAGCGATACGATGTCAATTTATCAAAACAGAAAACAATAAAAATAAATATTGGTATAGAAGAAGATGATGTTCGTTTGGTTCACTAGAGGCACGATATCAGTTATCAAACAGGAAACCATGAAACCATAAAAATGAATATATACCGATATCGTTTGATTCGTTTGGTACGGTATGGTTGCGATACAATGTCCTTTTATCGAAAGAAAAAACAATAAAAGTAAATACCAGTATAAAATATGTTGTTTAGTCGGTTTTATTTCGATTTCTATATAGCAGTCCATTTTATTCCAATAAAATTTTATCAAGTTATAAAAAATCATCATAGAAACTGAATCGTTAATGAAATCATCAGTACGTATCGTTTTCGTATTTAATATTTTCATAGCATGTAAGGTTTCGTGTTTTGATTACATTGAGTGCATACTTAACAATCGTAACTTACCTTAAAATCAAAAGTCTGATCAATTGTCGCGCAAACGCGAATCTTACTATTCTTTATACTATTAGACAACTTGTGAATAGTATCTAATATTTTTAGTATTTGATTTTTGTAGTAATTATATGTTACTTTATTCATTTAAACTTATTTATAATATAAATATAATCTTAATGTGTGTTTTCTTATTACTAATATTTATTATCATTTAATTTGATTTTAGTAATTAACTTGCCATTGTACTTTTTAAAAATACATCGATCTATATTTATTTGTCTGCACGTTGTGACGATACGTGAATCACATGCATTGGATCGGTACCAGTTCGGTTCCTTATAGTACAGTACGATACATGCACTGATATATCGACTAGTAATGATAAAACGAACATAGTACACACCGTTATTGTTTAAACGGTATCGATTGTTCGTATGTCACGGTACTGTACTGATTTTCATTTTGTTGCAGACATATTTGTATAAATGAATTAAAATAACTGGAAACCATAAAATGATACATGTATCGGTACTAATACTGTTTCCTACAGTACAGTAGCGATATAATATCAGTTTATCGAAGAAAAATAAAACCATAAAAACAAATACCAATAGCGAACCTATTTTGTTCGTTCGGTTAACTATGATATCAGCACGACAGACAAGACACCATAAAAATGAATACATACGTGTACCAATGTTGTTTGATTCGGTACATTATGGTAGCGATGCCGCGTTAGTTATCAAAACAAAAACAATAAAATAAATATGGCGCCTATACTATACAAATGTTGTTCAATTTGTTTCGGTTCGTTTTGGAACGATACCGGCACAATATTCCTTTCAATAAAGTTTATATTATATGTTGAAGAAAAGAACATAGAACACAAACCAATCTAACCGATATCAACTGAACAACATTACCAACATCGATATTTGTTTTTATTGTTTTCAGTCGATGTAAGGTTTTTTCTTTCGATTAATATAGTGAGTGTCGATACTGTAACGAACCAAACAGATACCGACTAAATTCCCGCCGCGAAGCGCGGGAGAATTCCACTAGTGTGTATATATATATATATATATATATATATATATATATATGGTGGGGTTCAAGAGTGAACAATAGGCTTTGTGTGAACTAAGTGAACAGATCTTGACCTTTGATTTAGTTGATCTATAGTTTTATACCAATGGCATGATTATAATTTTGTTATTTGTAATTTCCTTTTTTTTTAAAAACCTAAAAGGATATATTAGTCACATGAAATATTCTTTCTGCTCATAATTACAAGAATTGTAACCATTTCATAGATTTGGAAAGAAATTTACATTTTTTTTAATTTTCGCTAAGGTTATGTGTACACAAGTGTTCAGGCCGTTGTTCCTACAACGTACACAAGTGTACAAGCTGTTTGTACACTGTTGTACATTTGTGTATTGAACTCATGTACACCTGTGTGTATAAACAGTAAAACGCTAAAAAAACGAAACTTCATATGTTTTTCGTTTTTATTAAAAAATGTAACAATATTATACTCAAATTAAAGATAATAAAAAACCCGTTTTTATGGTGTACTTAAAAGAAAAAAATATTAACATATGAAAAGGTTATAATGATTTAAAGATCGTAAGGGGTAGTTAGTTTAATGTTATAACTTTCATATTTAAATTGATTAATTACCATCATATCCTTCACATCTAAAAAAATGATCAATGGCTCAGATTGGTTCACAAGGTTCACAAACAAGGATGTTGTTCACTCATGATCCTTATCCTCTCTCTCTCTCTCTCTATATATATATATATATATATATATATATATATATATGTATATATATATATGGGAAGTTTCATTTTTGAAGAAAATTAAATTGAGAAGCAAAAGAACAAAGGTTACCATTGTAAAACATTAAATAGTTTTTCTCTCATCTCATTTATTTTTATCTTTGACTAATTAATTAGTCATAAAGAGTATTATCCTACATACTAAAATTTTTGCCTACACACATCAAAATTTATCCTACACGTTTTAAAAATTTATCATACACATATTGAAATTTAAAAGAACAAAGGTACCGTTGTAAAACATTAAATAGTTTTTTCTCTCATCTCATTTATTATTATCTTTGACTAATTAATTAGTCATAAAGAGTATTATCCTACATACTAAAATTTTTGCCTACACATATCAAAATTTATCCTACACGTTTTAAAATTTTATCCTACACATATTGAAATTTATCCTACACAGCTTGTAATTCATCCTACACACCTCGTAATTTATCCTACACTTTAAATTATTATTTTTTCTTTTAAAAAAACATTTTTTTAAATAAGTTACAAATTTAACGTAGTTAGCTATTAAAAAGGAAGACAACCAATTAATGATCTATCTAAATTTAGCAATACACCGTTACATTAATATTAAATACATAAATTAAATGAAGCATTCATATTGGTTGAAATTCTTTTTATTCTCACGAAAATTTTCTTTTCATTTGAACCATACACTATAGATATATATGGGAGGGTTCATTGGGGAACACTACAAAAGTGGGGAACCGGGGAACACTCTTAAAAATTATACTAAACATGTTAAAAATTAGTTTTTTCTAAATTTTTTTCGGCGTTTTTTCTTATAAATACATGTAGAAACATTTTTAATAAAAAAAATTAAAAACTAAAAATGTTTAAAAAACAGTTAGAAATATATATATATCTTATAAAATTAACTTAACATGTTAAAAATTATTTTTTTTAAAAAAAATTCAACACTTTTCCTTATAAAATGGTAGAAACTATTCTAAATTTAAAAATAATATTTGTTAAAAAATTAGTCTTTTTCTAACTGTTTTTTATATTTTTAGTTTTTTATTAAAAATGTTTCTACAAGTATTCATAAGGAGAAGCCCCGAAATTTTTTTTTAAAATATATTTTTAACATGTTAAGTTAATTTTTTAAAAGCGTTCCCTCTTTCCCACTTTTTAGTGTTCCCCAATGAACTCACACTATATATATATATATAAATTGGCATTGGAAAGGTTTTATGAATATTAGTTTTAATTTTTTAATAATTATATAAATTTTTAAATATATTTATTATATCAATTTAATATTATAAAAAAAAATATCGTATTTACTTTATTAAATATATTAAAAAATATTATTTTTATAATCCAATACCGGTATCGTAATGAATCGAATCGATATCAAGCGAACAACATCAGTACCTGTACCGGTATGAGTATTCGCCTTTATAGATGTCAATTATGTAAACACGAGTTGATTGCTTTTACCGAGTGTTCGATATCGTTACATTACGGTACATTAATCAACCGAACCGATATTGACTTTAAGCCCGCCGCAAAGCGTAGAAGAATCCAACTTGTATATAACAATTTTCAATTTTGTGATTAGTGAATTTGACCTTTTCTTTTTAATATTTTCCATTACACACTTTATTCAAATAACAATATCCGTTTTTAACCCAGTAGTTTTTAACAGTTACCAACTTGAAAGGCTTTACAAGAGTCTTTTCGAGAGCCTGAAAAGTAAAGGGGATACTAAATAACATATGAATTATTAAATTAATGTAAAATTAAAATTACTAAGCCTTTTCGAGAGCCTGAAAAGGCTTAAAGTCTCTACAACCTGAAAAGGCTTTGAGCCTTTACAAGGATTTTTGGACAGGTGGCGAGCGTTGATTGGTTAATGCTGAAAAGACTTCAAGCCTTCTTGTTTTGTGTGTGGGGGCTCAGCGAGAGAGCCTTCCAATGGTTATTTTGAAAAGTTGATAAAGTCAATGACACTTTTCGAGATTTTCCCTAAAATTAATTCCCCCCACTTGTCCCTCGCACGTTCTTCTTTTCCGGCCATACTAAATCATCACAATATTGAACCTGCCGACAACCCCGTAATCAACCTCACCAACCACAACAATCACCACCAGTAGTTTTGTGCATTACCTTCTACAAATCTATTAATGTATTTCCGAATGATGAATATGGTTGTTTGACAAAGTATATGAGTTTATATGATTCTAGCTTTTCATATCATGAATTAACTCTTTTTAGTTGAATTAAATTGTTTAGTTTGATACAGTGATCATTTTCCCCAATGTCAAGCTAAGTTGGTACATTGCACTTGATTCATTTCATTTCTAAATAACTAGAACATTAATCTGAAAACCTACCGAGTAACAAATGGGTAGAAGGTAATGTTCAAATCAATGTTCCTGATCTTCAATTTCTTGATTTGGTATACTTTCATTCGTTGTTATCTCACTAGTTTCTTGGGTTATCTACATGGGCTTGACTGAAAAATTTAATGAGCATTAATGGTAAGGACTACCATAGTTACAAAATTCAAAGTACAAGGAACATTGATGTAACTTGGGGGCATTGATGAAATCAGTGCAAATCACGAGGACCATTAGAGTACTTAACTTTAGAATTAGATGGTATTTAGAAGTGAAAAAGAAATGATTGTTATAAAACTGATATGCACCCATGATGTGACAACAAACTTTTATTAGTCTCTTGGGCTTATATTTCCTATACTTTAGGTTAGTGTGCATGGTATTTCCTACCTTTTACATGCATATGTGTTTATGTTTCTAATTTACTCTTTCACCTTTTTTCAGTTATTAGTAGCTTTCTATTTTTAGAAATGTTTGTATGTTTGTTGTTTTTCCAAGAGAGGTTTTTTTAAAAACAATATTTTATTCTCAGAGATAGAAATAATGTTTGCCTACATCTCACCCTTTACATATCACACCAACAATCTGGCTATGAGTAGGATTTACTAGTTACAATAGTTGTTTCTTAAAAACAAACTTTCATCAACTAGATTTACAACAGGGTGAGAGTAGTATTACGATGGGTGACTCATAGGGAAGTCCTTATTTTTAGGATTCAGTGGTGTCAATTTTACTTTTTATCAAAACAGGTTTGATATATTTTATTAATTAAATACATAATTAATAAAAACGCAGCGGAATATTATAATTAAACAACACCAAAAGTGAACCAAACAGGATCATGGTTACAAACATGCAAATACGATAATAATATAATTAATCTACTGATGAGATTAATTTTACCTTGTTGTTAATAACAACTTATAAGATAAAAGCAACCATAATAGCAAAAATAAATAAGTAAATCTTTAGGCCATTTTGTTTGTTCTTGCTAGAGTCAAATAGCAAGACCAAACTGGGTCACGGGGTAACAAACAACCACAAGGATGGACCTAGTGCATCTAGTTGTCTTGAGCACCTCTATGATTCTTGTAATGCCTTCTATTTTGTCTTTGGGTCTTCAACATTATAATATAAAAATATAACAAAATTGAAACCCTAATCTATTACAACTTTGAGCCACAAAGTGGGCCATAACCATAAAACAAAACAAAATAAGAACAAAAGTACAAGGTCGGCCAAATTTACATATTCAACACAATCATATTAAAGTGGGCAATCTTTTGGTCAAATAAAAAACAAAAAAACTTTTGACCAAATAACTTGTTGCCCAAGAAATATATACAGGTCTGAAACTTTAAACAAGTTAAAGTTTGAGATCTATAACCGGTTAAAATGACCGGTTCTGATTTGCATGTTGTAAGCCTGGCTCTGATACTACTGTTGGGATTCAGTGGTGTCAATTTTACTTTTTATCAAAACGGGTTAGATATATTTTATTAATTAAATACATACTTAATAAAAACGAAACGGAATATTATAATTAAACAACACCAAAAGTGAACTAAACAGGATCATGGTTACAAACATGCAAATACAATAAATAATATTATTAATCTACTGATGAGATTAATTTTACCTTGTGGTTAATAATTAATCGTGTGAGACACCGAAGTACAACAAACTGGCGCTAGAAAATGAACACGAACATAGCGGTGGCCGGTTGATATCAAGACCAAAAAGGTGGCAACCCCTTTTAAGGTTGGCACCCTTTTGAAAATGGTGGCTGGACTTCTCTGTCACAAGAAGAAGAAAAAGGGTTGATCCCTTTTCTTTGTTTTAGTTGTTGACGGCAATACTCATTAGGGGTTTAGGAGATTATATATTAATCTCTTAATGCCCTATTATTTCTTGGGCCCTAAAGCCTAATTCCATAAGTTCAAGTCCAGACATGATATGAAGCCCAATAATTATTGTTTAATTAAATAAGTAATTAAACTATAAAATATTTATAGCTGGTATAAATAATAAATTCCATTTTTGCGATAATATATAATTTATTCCAGATAATTATATATTCCGTTCCGTTAATTGTTCATGGTCACCAGTTAACCAAGTTAAGTGGATTTGATATTCGTTGCCCAAGGTGTAACTCTTACGGGTCATAGCTCGGTTAGCAGCGTTGACTTATCGAACCCGTACAATATAAATCCAACAATCTCCCACTTGGATGGCCTTTGATAAAATCCCCAACGCAGACAGTCAGCGGCGCTCTAGCTGCACATGGTTGCCCCCAACAAGGTACGACACTTTAAAGTCCTTAACCAAAAACATCTTGCTATTAGTAACAATTTACTATTGCAAAACAATAGACTTATGGTAATTGTTGTCATTCATCCTTTTTGTAAAAGAAATTAATTGAATCAATGAGACATGGATTAAGTTCATTCTCATATAGTGTTCAGTTATTATTGTTCTCGATCAAGAGTCAAAGTGGTCCGAACAAACACATAGTAAGTTTGGGTAAGGCCTTACACTTCACCAGTTTGAACCAACGAGGGCGCCACAATGTCTAACTGTTACATATCATGTAAGAGTATAGAATCCCTTATTGACTACATACAACTCCCACTGAACTTCAAAACTATTCCCAATTAAAGCCTTTCTGACTGGCAGTTACGCGACAACGGTTGACATTAATCAAAGAATAATCCTTGGTAAACAGAAGTTCTGATATGTATCTCAGGTCAAAGGATACTAAATGAGTATACCAATATCAAAGCATCTCATGACTAAGATCCATGAAGATGATTTGATGCGAGTTACATCCAACGTCATTCATAGTGAGGTCTGTGAGTTTGGAATTCAACCCCTTGAGTCCAAAGTCAGAATAGTCTTAATTCAGAATCGTTCCCACGAGTATGACTGACTACGGATAGTTTAGAATACAAGATTCATGGATTAAACGTATTAAAATTGAACACAGTTATAAGATTCAGAATTGCATTTAGCTAGTAAATCAAGAATGAATTCAAAAGTACAACTGTTAAAAGTTCGTACATCCAAATACTAAATCAAAACATACAGCTAGCTAATCTAAGCCCGATAGCATCCATATGCTGATCATGCTTGTCCTGAGCCATGGGCTTAGTAAACGGGTCTGCTAGGTTTTGATCTGTGTTCACTTTGCTTATCACGATGTCTCCACGTTCCACAATTTCCCGTATGTAGTGGAACTTTCTTAGAATGTGCTTGGCCCTGTGAGGAGATCTGGGCTCTTTGGCTTGAGCAATAGCACCTGTGTTATCACAGAATATCTCGATGGGTTTCTTAATGCTTGGAACCACATCGAGGTCGGTTATGAATTTCTTCATCCAAGCAGCCTCCTTTGCAACATCTGATGCGGCTATATATTCAGATTCGATGGTTGAATCCACCACCACACTCTGCTTGGAGCTCTTCCATGAGATAGCTCCTCCATTTAGAGTGAATACAAAACCTGATTGTGAGCGAGAATCATCTCGGTTAGTTTGAAAACTTGCATCAGTGTAACATCTTACAGTGAGCTCTTCTTCTACTCTTCCAAATACTAAGAACATATCTTTAGTTCTTCTCAGATACTTCAGAATGTTCTTGACATCAGTCCAATGGGCAATGCCAGGAGTTTGTTGATAAGGACTAGTCATGCTTAAAGCATGCGAGATGTTAGGTCTAGTACATAACATTGCATACATGATAGAACCAATCGTCTGAAGCATATGGAACTGCTTCCATTCGCTTAATTTCAATGTCCGTTGAAGGAGATTGCGATTTTTCAACACAGTCTCTTTAGTCATAGGAACGCCTCCTTTTTCAATCTTAAAGCGTGCCATCATTTTATCTATGTATGTGCTTTGACTTAGCCCAAGAAGCCGCTTAGATCAATCCCTATAGATCTTGATTCCTGGAATATAAGCTGCTTCTCCAAGATCTTTCATTTGCGAAACAAGTTCCCAAATAGTGTTTAACTTCATTAAGCATAGGGACGCTATATCCAATGATCAGTATATCATCCACATACAGGATGAGAAATAATATAGTGCTCCCACTAGCTTTTCTGTAAACACGGGCTCATCTTCATTATTGACAAAACCAAACTCTTTGATCTTCAGGTCAAAACAAAGATTCCAGCTACGAGATGCTTGCTTGAGTCCATAAATGGCCTTATTTAGTTTGCACACCCTATTAGGATATTTTGGATTAACAAAACCGTCTGGCTGAACCATATAGACATCTTCAGAGAGATGCCCATTAAGAAAAGTGGTTTTGACATCCATTTGCCATATCTCATAGTCATAGTACGCGGCTATGGCAAGCAATATCCTGATCGATTTGATCATAGCAACGGGCGAGAAGGTTTCATCATAGTCAATACCCTGAGTTTGAGTGAAACCCTTCGCAACTAGCCGTGCTTTATAGGTGTGTACATTTCCATGCATATCGGTTTTTCTCTTAAAACCCATTTGCTCCCTACTGCCCGAGATTCGGGGGGTAGCTCAACCAAGTTCGAGACTTGATTATCACGCATAGATTGCATCTCAGCATTCATGGCCTTAGCCATTTCGCAGATTCAGGATCTGAGATAGCAGATTTGTAGTTAGCAGGTTCGTCATTAGACTCATCTACTACCAAGACTTCAGCACCTTCAAGATGCCAAAGGTATCTATCAGGTTCTTTACGAGTCCTGTTACTTCTGCGAACGCCTGTGTTTGTGTCTGATTCATCAACAACAATTTCTTTTGTTCAGACGTTTCGACTTCATCAGCAGTTGCTGTTGGTTCTCGACTTTCTTCAAGATCAACCACATTATTTCCGGTTCCTCGATTAAGAAGTTCTTCCTCGAGAAAGCGTCCCTTCCTTTTGATGGAAACAACATCTGCATCAGGATGGTAGAAATAATATCGCTTCTTTTATAGTATCCGACGAAAACAACCTTTTCGCCTTGAGGATCGAGCTAATCATCAGAATCACTTGTGATGTATGCATCACATCCCCATACTCTAAGGTATTCCAAATCGGGTTTACGCCCATGCCATATCTCATATGGAGTTTTGTTTACCTTTTTAGTCAGAGCTAGATTGACAATTTGGGTGGTAGTCATAAGAGCATGACCCCAAAAGGAGTGAGGCAAGTTAGTTCTACACATCATCGATCGAACCATATTAAGTAGGGTTCGATTTCTCCTTTCACTTATGCCGTTAAGTTGGGGTGTGCCAGGTGGAGTGGGTTCTGAAATTATTCCACACTCTTTTAGATGATTGAGGAACTCTAAGCTGAGGTATTCGCCACCTCGATCTAATCGAAGTATTTTTATCTTTCTAGTAAGTTGGTTTTCTACTTCATTTTGAAACTCTTTGAACTTTTCAAAAGTTTCATGCTTATGCTTCATAAGATAGACATAAGCATATCGACTATAATCGTCGATGAAAGTAACGAAGTATCTTTCATGGTTTCTTGTCATGGTTATGAAAGGGCCACATACATCAGTGTGAATGAATCCTAGCAGACCATTGGCCCGTTCACCAACACTAGTGAAGGGGCACTTTGTGAGTTTGCCAGCTAAGCAAGATTCGCAATCATGAAAGGAGTCCTGTCCAGTGGATTCAAGAATCCCCTCGGATTGGAGCCATTTTATGCGTGCCTTACTTATGTGGCCAAGTCTACAATGCCATAGAAAGGTTTCATTAATACCAGCTTTGTTACGCTTAGAAAGATGATATATGTTATTACATGTTTGAATATCAATCTCATAAATACCATTTCGAGGTTTGGCCTCAAAATAAAAAACATCATTCAAGTAGGCAGAAATAGAAACACCATTAAAAACGTACTGGAAACCTTGTTCAAACAAAAGGGAAACCGAAATAATGTTTCTGGTTATACCAGGTGCAAACAAACAATTGTTTAAATTAACTACATGGCCAAAAGGACATGAAAAATGAAATGTGCCAGTTGCAAGAACGGGTACTCTTTTCCCATCACCAACGATGAGTTCCATGTCGCCTTGTTTCAGTTTCCTCCACTTTTCAGGCTCCTGCAAAACATTAGTGATGTGGTAACCACACTAGGTATCAAATACCATGTATTGCTGGAAACAGTAAAAAGTTCAATAACATAAATGAGAATACCTGAAGAAGTTCCAATGTTATTGGCCTTGTTCGCCTTCAGCTTGGCTAGATACTGTGGGCAGTTCCTTTTCCAGTGCCCCATTTGGTTGCATTCAAAGCACTGACGCTCCTGGGGAGGGGGTGGTTTAGCAACCTGCTTATTGTTGGTGGTAGGTTTGGCAGCAATAACAGCCATTTTCTTGCCTCTGCTATTATGAGCCCTTTTCTTGTTGTTGGGCTTCTTAACACCACCAGACTTGACCATCAAAACTTGGTTGGTTTTATGTGGAATGTTCATCTCGGCCATTTTGAGCATACCATGTAGCTCAGGCACAGTCTTCACCCAATCATTCATATTATAGTTCATAATGAACTGGTCATAGGAGCTAGGGAGAGAGTTCAAGATGAAGTCCGCTGCCATTTCATCTTGCAGGGGATAACCAAGTTTGTTCATCTGGTCAATGTACCCTTTCATCTTAAGCACATGAGTACTGACACACGATCCTTCTTGCATTTTACAGCTTATGAGCTGTTTCATGGTGTCATATCGCTCCTGTCGGGCTTGAATCTGAAACATGCCTTTTAGTTGCTGGATCATGTCAAAAGCATCTTTATCTTCCATGTTCTTCTGAAGTTCAGGAGACATGGTGGTTGCATAAGGTAGGTTACCTCAACGGCATCCTCGTTATGCTTTTCCAGTGCCTTACGAGCAGCAGTAGTGTTACTTTTAGGCTCGGTAGGGACTGGGCCATCTAAGATATATAGCTTTTTCGCCATCTTGAGAACTATTCTCATATTGCGGTGCCATTCGAGAAAGTTGGTGTTATTCAGTTTTTCCTTTTCACGTATAGACTTGAGAGCGAAGGAGTTGTTTTCATTAGACATCTGTTACATAAGCAAAGAGATTTTAATTAGTATTTTTGAAGTATATTTCCTTATTTAATTAATCACCCATTACAGTAATTTAGAACAAGGAATGAGAATCTGGCTATGTCAGTAGTAAAGGCAACTGTGGCATGCACTTTAGTAAGTGACTAGGCAGACTGACAACGATTGTCAATTGTGAGAATTGCACAACTCTCGAGTATGATGCCGCTAAGACAACTCTTGTCTATGCATTGATACGTTTAGCCTCATCTATGCCGACTTTTTACTTTCGAGACATCTGGAGCATGTGATGAGAAAAGAAAAAGTAATAGTCGTCCTAAAAGAGGTACTTGTGGAAGGGCCGGATGTGTCAACGAAACCCTTGCACCTTGGAAGGCTAAGCTAGGCATCAAGTGTGGTGATGTGGCTCCAAACACTAATGGTTCGCTTTACGTTCCAAGTGTAGCTTGTGATAGGATGGCATAGACTATTGATTTTAATTATGGGTTAATTTAATATTTACCAAATAGGGTCGTAAGAGCCAATTTTAGTATATATTTAGCCATGACATCTTGATGAACCCTTTCATCTCTCAAGACACTTAATTTTAAATAACCTATTAAAACTAAGTTTGTCGCGACTTGTATAACCATATAAAGTTAATAGTTTCAAAACTATTAAGTTATGAGTTTTTAAAAGTTAAAACATGTTAAATTTCAAAACTCTAATGGTTATTATTTATTTTAAAATAAACTATTTGTTTTATAACAAATATTTACAAGTTGTAAAAATCAGTTTAGAACTTGTTAGAATTGATTGTGAATTTTAAAACACCTTTTAAAAAGTTTGGTATTAGGTTGGTATGTTACATAACAACTTATAAGATAAAAGCAACCATAATAACAAAAATAAATATGTAAATCTTTAGGCCATTTTGTTTGTTCTTGCTAGAGCCAAATAGCAAGACCAAACTGGGTCACGGGGTAACAAACAACCACAAGGATGGACCTAGTGCATCTAGTTGTCTTGAGCACCTCCATGATTCTTGTAATGTCTTCATTTTGTCTTCGGGTCTTCAACATTATAATATAAAATATAACAAAAATTGAAACCTAATTGTCACACCCCAACCGATGGCGGAAACATCGGGGTTAGTGGCACTAGGCGACCAGATTGTCTCATGAGAATTCCATAACAATTATGTATCAACATCATTTAACATTTAACGTCACATACCATTAAACACAATATCTCAAAATAATCATTACAGAAACTTGTTTTTCCCACAAAACTAATCGGGTTCGATTTTCCCAAGATTTATTACATTTGGAAATTAAACAAAAGCAAACTAAACTAAGCACGCTACATCCAAAGCATCCAAGCTAAATTCCTCAACCTGTTACATACGTTAAAATGCAAGTCAATACAATTAAGTAAAGGTGAGCATACAGTTTTAGTAATACTAGCATAATAGAGAAACCGTTCGCAGAATAGTCCAATTACATATCATGATACACCAAAACACACCGCACAGATAAACATAGGCTTATTTCTCATGCTAACTACCGTGAGAAGGCTCGCGCGTCCATCCTAACTAGACCCGTCGGGTGTTAGCCACACTATAGTACCATACTAGCTAAGGAGGCAAGTTAACGAAAATAAGTCCTAGTCACATGTTTCTAGCATCAGTATTGAGTATATATAATCAAATTATTCGCGTGTGATAAAAAGTTTGATTTGTGAGGTGATTTTGATATAGGAACGTATGTAACACCCAAATAGTGCATTAAAGCGAAAACGGGTAAAGTATACTCACAGTGGGTGCGTTTTAGATGAGATTAGGGATCTGAGAAGAGTTGTGAAGAGCGTCGGGTCCGCCTGCATACGCGAACGGAAGTGCACCAGTCTCCGAAAAGCTGAAACGGTTAAGTTTGGGTTGGGCAATAGGCAAGTTCGGGCGAACTTGTATGTAACATACAAATTCGAGCGAACTTGTAAGGATTTGGTGAGATTTGAGTCAAGTTCGGGTGAACTTGTGAGAAAATCTTACTGAAATGACAAGTTCCGGCGAACTTGCATAGTTTCTTAAGAAATTAAGCAAGTTCGGGCGAACTTGTAAGGGTTTGTGAGGGAGAGACCCAAGTTCGGTCAAACTTGACCCAAATGGGTGCAAGTTCGGTCGAACTTGACCTGGTGTGCAGGTGATTCTCAAGCGAACTTGATGTTTTTGGGTCCAAAATCTTGCGTTTTCGCGTCGTTTGCTGAAGAAATCGAGTGTTCATCCCTCCAACCCTGTGCTACTGAGCAAACTTAGGTCCGGCTTGTGTAAACCAACATAAACGTCCTTCTGCTTCCAGATCTAGGATCTTGAATGATAAATGCTTCGTTTCATATCAAAAATGAAGAAAACATCATCAAAAGTCCGTATTTTGTGTAAAAATCAATGTTTAAAAGGTTTTCCTGTGTAGATCTGAGTGGAAAACATAAGTTTTATAGAAAAAGATGAAGATTTTTGTAAACAAAAGAGATTTGATGAAAACGAAGGCAATGCCTTGTGCAAAATCGTTGTAAAACATTGTTGAACATCATTGTAGTTGATATTGGATTGATTCTTACTTAGAAAACAGAGGGTTTTGGGTTTCGGGAGCTCTGGGCAAATTTGCAGCAAGTTCAAATGAGAGAATGGGACTGAGTATTTATAGGGGAAGGAAAAAATACGTATCCTAATTACCACCAAAATCTATGATGCACGCACGAAGCATTTCTTCGAGGGTGCGGATCGTGCGCTCAATCTGACCGTCGGTTTGAGGGTGAAAAGCGGTATTGAGATTGAGAGTAGTACCGAGATCGGATTGAAAAGTCTCCAAGAGACGCAAAGTAAAGCGACCGTCTCGGTCAGAAATGATGTCACGAGGCGTCCCGTGTCGACATATAACTTCGTCGGTATAGATTCGGGCTAATCGTTCAACCTTAAAGTCTTCTCGTATAACAATAAAGTGCGCAGATTTAGTAAGACGATCAACATAACCCAAATGCTATCGTGACCAGATGAAGTGCGGGGAAGTTTCGTAATAAAGTCCATAGCTATAGTCTCCCACTTCCACATCGGGATTTCGGGTTGTTCGAGTAAGCCAGAGGGCCTTTGATGCTCGGCTTTAACCTTCGAGCAGGTTAGGCACTTTGAAACGTACACGACGATATCCTTTTTCATGCCCGGCCACCAGTACTTAGGACGAAGGTCCTGGTACATTTTGTCGGCACCGGGGTGAATGGAATATCGAGATTTATGAGCTTCGGCCATTAGCAGTTCACGAAGATTGTCACGGGTAGGAATCCAAATGCGATCGTGATAATAATAGATACCGTTAGGTTTAACAACGAGTTGAGTTTCGGCACCACATTTCATTTATTCCTCCAAGGTATTCTCGTTGAAACAAGCGAATTGAGTGGTGCGAATCATGATTTCGAGATCATTCAAAGCTTGAGAGTCACGAACACTATACACATAGCTTCGTCGACTTAGAGCATTGGCATCGACGTTTGCTTTGCCGGGTGGTAGCGTATCTCACAATCGTAATCGTTGAGAAGTTCAACTCATTTGCGTTGGCGCATATTCAGTTCTTTTTGATTGAAAATATGTTGTAAGCTCTTATGGTCGGTGAAGACCGTACACTTGGTACCGTATAGGTAGTTTCGCCATATCTTCAATGCAAAAACAACTACACCGAGTTCGAGATCATGGGTTGTGTAATTCTTCTCGTGGATCTTGAGTTGTCGAGATGCATACATGATAACCTTGTCTCGTTGCATAAGGACACAACCAAGACCAAGATTAGAAGCATCGCAGTAAACAACGAAATCGTCGTTTCCGTCGGGTAAAGCGAGAACAGGAGCGTTGCATAGCATACGCTTGAGCGTTTGAAAAGCTTCCTCTTGCTTGGAATCCCAAACAAAAGGTTTGTCTTTATGAGTTAAGGCGGTAGTGGAACGGTGATTTTTTAGAAGTCGGCGATGAATCGACGGTAGTAACCTGCCAATCCAAGGAATGAACGGATTTCGGGAGCATTATTTGGTGTAATCCAACACTTGACAGCTTCAATCTTTGCAGGGTCGACGTGAATTCCTTGACTATTGACGATGTGGCCGAGAAATTGGACTTCTTCGAGCCATAATTCACATTTTGAGAACTTAGCATAAAGGCGATTGCCTTGGAGAAGTTCGAGGACTAAACGGAGATGACGCGCGTGTTCGTCTCTCGACTTCGAATAGATAAGGATGTCATCGATAAACACAATGACGAAACAATCTAAGAAAGCTTTACACACATGGTTCATCAAATCCATGAAGACCGCGGGTGCGTTTGTAAGACCAAAAGGCATGACCACGAATTCGAAATGGCCATAGCGAGTACGAAAGGCGGTTTTCGGAATATCTTCATCCAACACGCGTAACTGATGATAACCGGAACGAAGATCGATCTTGGAAAAACAAGTAGCACCTTGAAGCTGATCAAATAAGTCGTCGATTCGAGGAAGAGGATAGCGGTTCTTTATCGTGAGTTTGCTAAGTTCACGACAATCGATGCACATACGGAACGATCATCCTTCTTTTTCACGAAAAGGACGGGTGCGCCCCATGGCGAAGTACTCGGGCGTATGAAGCCTTTATCAAGAAGCTCTTGAAGTTGGCTCGATAGCTCGCGCATTTCGAATAGTGCGAGACGATAAGGAGCTTTAGGAACAGGAGTAGCACCGAGAACTAAGTCGATACGAATTCGACATCTAGAGTAGGGGGTAAACCGGGTAAATCGTCGGGAAAGACTTTAGGAAATTCACAAACAACGAGAACATCTTTATAGGTCTTATTTTCTTTCTCCGGTTCACATATGGACAAGGAAGGCAACACATCGCTTTTGCAAGCATTTGTGTGATCGAGTACATGACAAAAGCATCAACTTCTTTGAGGGAGTTTCACCATAGACATGAAGTTGATCACCGTTAGGGAGAGGGAAGCGAATCATTTTATCGAAGCATACAACTTCAGCATAGTTTTCACAAAGAAAGTCCATACCTACTATGATATCGAAGCTACCTAATTGCATAGGTATGAAATTGATTGAGAAGACATGGTTGTTGAGATCGAGAGAACAACCACGTAGGACGGAGGTGACGGTAACGGTTCTTCCGGTGGCGACTTACACATCGAAAGTCTTTGGGAGTTTAGCGCGCTTACATTTTAAAACCTTTTCGAAGTCTAACAATACAAAACAATTATCGGCACCAGTATCAAATAAACATGAAGCATAAATACCATTAACGAGGAATGTACCATTGACAACATTGTTGTCATTCTGAGCCTGGCGGTGATTCAGGTTGAAAGCTCTTCCACGCGCAGCTTGTTGTTGCTGCTGAGGCTGCGGTGGTGGCTGCTGCTGGGGCTGCTATTGTTGCGGCTCTTGCTTGATGGTACGGTTTGGGCAGACATTAGCAAAGTGGTTCGGATCACCACACATGTAACACACGTGCTTTTGGAGCTGCTTGTTGTTGCGGGTTGTTCTGGGGATCACGCTGAGGAGCTGGCAGTGCTGGAGCTTGAGGAACTTGAGGAGCTGGCTGATAAGAGCCGGTACGGCAACTGACAGTAAAGTGGCCATAATTATTGCAGTTTGTGCAAAAACGGCAGTTTCCACCCACCACGTGATGATATGAACTTAGGGCACAGTGGGTGAGGCCGGTGTACGCACGTTTAGTTGGGGGTGCGTCCTGAGCAGGAGCCTGATAAGGCTAAGAGTTGAGCTGAGTAGCAGCGGGTAGTTCTTGCTAGGGTTTCCTCTTTTGCGTCCCTGACGTTTTCCTTTCGGGTCACTGGATGGTTCGCTAGCAGCAGTTGGTTCGGTGACAGCTTGATTGGCAACTTTCACATAGTTCTTGAAGTAACCATCTTGAACTCGCTGATCATTGATCTCAGCGGCGAGCATGTAGGTTTCCTCGATGGTTGTAGTACGAGCAACTTTCACAAAATTCGTGACACATTCCGGTAGACCACGGATAGACTTGTTGATAGCTTTCTCAGTAGTATCAACTTGGCTGGACAGATGATGCTCAAAATCTTGAATCGAGCGGTAAATCCAGCATTGTCGGGACCATCTTGTTTTATACCCCAAAACTCATTCTCGAGTTTTTGCATCTCATGCGGAGGACAGAACTCCTTCATCATCACTTCCTTGAGTTCCTCCCAAGACAGATTATAGGCTTCATCATTACCGTGCCTATTCCTTTCGGGGTCCACCAGTCGAGAGCACGGGACTGGAAGACTCCGATAGCGTTCACCGTGCGGAGGTCATCGGGGCATCCACTTTGCCTAAAGGTGACCTCAATGGCGTCAAACCAATGGAACATAGAAGTCGTATAACGCCCAGCATTTTCATACTTTCAATATTTAGAAAGCTCGTGTTGTATTTCTATTTTTGGAAACCTTTGTATCTTGTATTAGTCCTTTCGTTGTAATATTTGTAATCATTATAAACCGAGACTTGAATCATAACGAAAACTCAAATTGTTATTCTCATTTGTGTTATACTTATTCGTAATCGTTTTATACATATACACATTCAAACGTTCATGCTTGATACTTGGGAACGTGACAAACTTGCAAATACGTGACATACATGCAGCATACGATACTTATACACGATTCATATACTTAATCATACTTATTAGTACTTATTATTATGCTTACATTACGTAAATAAACCTTATACTATGCCTTTTATGCTCAAAACGCCCCCAAACCATCAAATATAAACTTCAGGGGCCTAAATTGCCAAAAATGAAACTTATCCCAGCTACTCGCCTGCCGCGACCGCCCAGGCCCTTTCTGGTCGCGCCCCGCCAGTCTCCCATTTCGGCAGAAACATTATCCAGCTCATGGTTGGTCAATTTTTAAGCACAAGGATTGTGCTTCTTGCACTAAATGCCCACCTAACTAACCCTAATCCTCAACTATAAAACCCACACTACCTCCACACTTTCTCCACTTTACAAACACTCTAAACTCACTCTCTAATCACTTCAAATCAGTTGCTAATCTCAGAATTCAGGAGAACCTTCAAGGTTTCCAAAGTGAGTTCTAGCTCACTTCTACTTCATCTTTTTCAATGTTTCTTCTCCTTAGCACTTGGGACACCTCTAGGATTGTTTCCTTAGGTTTTTCCATCGAAAACCTACATTGAACTCCTTCATATTTGAGGTTGAAGTGCAAGAAAATTTTTGTTTTGATTCAACTTTGTCAAGACTTGTTTAACTTGAGTCTAACTCATCTCAAACCTATGTCCGAATGCTTAAACACTACTAGTAGTTGGTTAGGCTTTAAAAAACAAGGTTGAGACATGTCAAACAAGAGGTTAAAACCTCACAAACTTTCTATTTTCAACTAGGGTTTACACCCACAAGTAGTCTCCAAGTTAATCTTGTTAAATGTATGATGTTTGGACTAGCTTGGGCTATCCTTCATAGAAATCCACACACTACTTAATGTTTTTCCTAGATTAGTTATACTTTTATTTCATTTTTATTGTTCTTGTTCTAAGACCCTCCTTGTTACCTATGGTAACTTGTGTAGTGGTGAACATCATACAAGGTCCCGAAGTGGATGGTTAATCCTCCCACCTCCTACTTGAATTACATGACACTAAGAGGTACCTAAGTGGATGGTTTTCATCCTCCCACCTCCTACATGATGATATAACTAATATATATATATACATATGGACTATAATATAA
This sequence comes from Scalesia atractyloides, assembly GCA_947069175.1. Classification (NCBI taxonomy): domain Eukaryota; kingdom Viridiplantae; phylum Streptophyta; class Magnoliopsida; order Asterales; family Asteraceae; genus Scalesia; species Scalesia atractyloides. The sequence goes on along the minus strand of CAMTDV010000004.1, from coordinate 69,928,281 downwards.
TCCTTGAAACCAAACCCTTGATGATGACTAAATAATCATATGTCAAGCTAAAGGTTTAACCACTATAGTGTTTAGTTCCTCGTTATGACTCTAATAGGTGTATAACCTATGAAATCACATAAACCCTAATGGGTTCCCATGGTGTCAAAACGAGTGCTAGACCTTAGTGAGTATTTTCGTATACTTACTTTGTGTGCATTATCCAAATCCCGAATCTTCTTTAATCACCCGAATACTCACACCTACATTTTCCTATTAGTAGGATAACCGGTATTTATCCCGCAACACAAACAACTCTTCACGGACTTTGCTAATCGGAACGCTTGCAAAACCGTGAGTATGCTCGAACCCCCTTTTACGTTTACCACTTTTGAGGTGTAACATGTTTACCTTACCATAACAACACTAAACTTATGCTTTATTACTTGCACGAACAATCCATTATACATGAATGCTTTGATACGTATGTTATGCTTATACTAGGACCGAACGTATGTGATACCATAGTCATTAGCTTATTTTGATCCTCTATTTAACATGTATAGCGCTATAGGAGTAACGCGCCGCCCGTGAACGAGTGGTCATGTTGAATTATTTATACTAGTTGCGTAAAGAGAGGGTTGACTAGATATATCGCATGCCTTGTATATGCTCGTATGTAAACTTAGTTGCCATATGGATTTGTTTAAACTTATGCCTATACGTATGCTATGCTCAAACGTGTATACTCACCTTTGCTTTTGCATTGAACTCGTATTTTAAAACATGTTACAGGTTGATGAAGATGATGCTATGAAAATGAAGTAGCGTCAAGAGTAGATACACACATAGACGTTAGGTTTATTATTGTCGTATCAAATTTTGTTATATTAATTTCGTTATTTGAAATTTCCTTGTATTGTAATGACATTTTTGCTACGAAATGAAATTCGGATTTAATTAATTATTGTCGCATTTAGTATTATGAGCAATGAGCAATCTATTTCGTCCCGCCGCAATGTTTCCGCCATCGGTTGGGGTGTGACAGATTGGTATCAGAGCCATAACTATAAGGAATTAGGTAGAATTGCCATGTTCGACCTAGTCTATAGTTTAAGTGTCTGTTTTGACCATTCTATTATCATGCTTAAAACTTTATTCATCCTCATTGCTTCTTCCTTATCTTTTGGTCTTAGAACTTACATAATGTCTTTCCTAAGACATTTTGCACAATCCACTTGAAGACTTGAAGACACTCGTGATGCAAACGAGGCGATTTGCACCAAAATAGGTCCAATGACTTACAATTTTTGGTAAAATCCCTCTTCCGCGTATTCGATTTTGCACGAAGTTACGCCATCAAGTTAGGAGTGACATCCACACCTTGATGGAAGACTTCCATTTCATGCTCTAGTGGATCTTACAAACGATTCGGAATATGCTCCTCGTTTAGTAAGAAACGAACCACACTTAGGGTACGATGTTGTCAAGTTAGGGGTGAAACCCGCACCTTGTCAACTAGTCCCGCTCCTCGATTTTCAATCTTGCCGAAGTCTCGAATTTTCGATCGACTAGGGACATGTAGTAACTGGAAGGGTAAAATACCGTTAATCGCTTCTCGACGAGAGTATTTTACCTATTAGGCCAAAGCATGTTCCCTAACTCGAAAGATCTTACGAACCACTTTGGAATAGTCGACGTTTCTCTACCCGAAACAATCCCATGTTTTATTGAGCCAATATTTTATGTTATCTCAATTTTCATGTGATTCTATACTTCTTACCTTATTCATTCGAAACCGTTACACAATTTCACGTTTACCGCAATCAAAAACAATAATAACCTCGTGAACAAACTAAATTTACACTCCTTATACGCATTTATACGTGATTATGCTTATTGAATACATGTTGAATACCCGTTAAATACATGCAACATACGTGAATTATCCATGCTTATACATGCAAAAACTTATTTTTACATTATGATCAAGTCTCATCATTTTCTTTTATATTTTAACCCTAGATGTCTTCTCCAAACTCATCTGATGACCACAAGAAGGCCAAGAAGAGTTCCCGCTCTATCTCCAAGCAAGAACTCGTGAACCTCGTCACTGAGCAAATGGCCGACCAAATGGCCCGAGTTATACCCGACATAGTCAGCAAGATCCAATCCAACACCGAATCACTACACGGCTCCGTGGACTCCAAGGTTGAAAAGCCTAAGTCACAATTCCTTTTCAAACAATTCGTTGCCTGCAAACCCCTGGAGTTTACAGGTAATGATGGCGCGACCGCTCTATTGACTTGGTTTGAAGCCATGGAGATCACCTCTCGCCAAAGTGGCTGCCCCGATGACTTGCGCACCCAAAATGCCACTAGGGTGTTCCGCTTGAGGGCTCTCGAGTGGTGGACCTCCGAACGTAGCACAAGAGGAGATGATGCCGCCTACGCGTTACCATGGGCCGAATTTAAGAAGATCGTGAGGGACGAGTTTTGCCCTCCTCACGAGCTTAGGAAGCTGGAACACGAGTTCTGGTACCTCAAGCAAAATGGGGATGATAATGATGCTTTAACCCAACGCTTCAAGCAGCTTAGTAACCTTTGCCCCACCCAAGTTGATACCACCGAGAAGGCTATCAACAAGTACATCCATTGCCTACCCGACTCCTTCATGAACCTCGTGGAAGCGGCCTTCCCAGCAACTATCGAGGAAACCTACCGCTTGGCTGCTCACCTTAACAGCAACCAGGTCGAGCGCAGGAATGCCGCGAAGACCTCGCTGAAAAGCGCGCACCAAGCCACCCCGAACCTGCCACTGTTGAACCCTCACCTAAAAACCCCAGAATCAACAACCCCAAAAACAAGAAGCGGAAGGCTTCTAGTCAAAATTGCGCGCTTGTTGCAGCCATCGTTCCTGCTAACCCTGATCAGCCAAGGCAGGGCTACATTGGGTCTCATCCCCAGTGTACGACCTGTTTACGCCATCACCCCACTGGTACCCCATGCTGCAAGTGTGCCCATTGTCAAAGGTTTGGACACTTTGCTAACCGTTGCCGCAACTTCCCGCAACCCCAAAACACCCAACCTCAAAATGCTCCTGTGCGAGCATGTTTCAAGTGCGGTGACCCGAGCCATCTTGCCAATGTTTACCCTCAGCGCAACGTCAACCAGCAGCCTCAACAGCAGCAACAGCCTCAACCGGCATGCGGAAGAGCATTTGCCCTCACCAACGCTCAGGCTCAAAGTTCAAACGACGTTATCACTGGTACGCTCCTTGTTAACCATGTTTATGCTTCATGTCTATTTGATACAGGCGCCGCTAAAAGTTTTGTGTCGACTGAATTTGAACCTTTACTTAAGTACGTGCGTTCCAAATTGCCTAATCCTTTCGCTGTCAAAGTCGCAAATGGTAAAACCGTCTATGTTGATTCTATCCTTTCTAATTGCTCCTTGATTCTAAATGATCATACGTTTTCGATCGACCTCATACCCATGCAAATGGGTAGTTTCGATGTCATAGTAGGCATGGATTGGCTTAAGCGAGTTCGTGCCGAAGTTGTTTGTTCGGAAAAGTTCATTCACCATCCCCTTCCTAGCAACGACTCCTTACACGTCTATGGCAAGAAACCTTCTAAGGGTCTTAAGCTTATTTCGTGTATCCAAGCAAACAAATATTTGCGCAAGGAGTACTTTGCCTTTCTGGCCCATGTTGTGGAAAAGAAAGACAAAGGCCCGAGCGTGAGCGACGTTCCTGTTGTTTGCGATTTCCCAGATGTCTTTCCAGAGGATCTTCCTGGTCCTCCGCCTCCTCGATCTGTTGACTTTCGTATTGACCTCATACCTGGCGCAACTCCGGTTGCGAAGGCTCCTTATCGTTTAGCACCCTCGGAGATGCAAGAGCTATCTAGCCAACTTCAAGAGCTTCTTGATAAAGGCTTTATACGCCCTAGTACTTACCCTTGGGGCGCTCCTGTTTTGTTCGTCAAGAAGAAAGATGGGTCTTTTCGGATGTGCATTGACTATCGTGAACTCAATAAGCTTACAGTCAAGAACTGCTACCCACTTCCTCGTATTGACGATCTCGTTGATCAACTTCAAGGTGCGACTTGTTTCTCGAAAATCGACCTCCGTTCTGGCTACCATTAACTTTGAGTTTTCGAGGGAGATGTACCTAAGATTGCCTTTCGCACACGTTATGGACACTATGAGTTCGTGGTCATGCCTTTTGGATTGACTAACGCGCTTGCAGTGTTTATGGATCTCATGAACCGCGTGTGTAAACCCTTCCTCGATCGTTTTGTGATCGTATTCATCGACGATATTCTCATCTATTCCAAAACGAAAGAAGAACATGGGGGAATTTGCAACTTATCCTTCAGCTTTTGCGTACTGAACGTCTTTATGCCAAATTCTCCAAGTGTGAATTTTGCCTAAAAGAGGTTCAATTTCTTGGTCACACCGTCAATGAACCCGATATTCATGTTGACCCCGCAAAGATAGAAGCTGTGAAGAATTTGATTGCACCTAAATCACCTTCTGAAATTCGTTCGTTTCTTGGTCTAGCTGGCTATTATCGTCGCTTCATGTCGAACTTCTCCAAGATTGTCGTGCCTTTAACGTCGTTGACTCAAAAAGATAAACCTTTTGTTTGGGGTCCGAACAAGAGGAGTCTTTTCAAACCCTCAAGGACATGCTCTGTAATGCTCCAATCCTTGTACTTCCCATGGAAACGACAATTCGTCGTGTATTGCTATGCCTCAAACCAAGGTCTTGTTTGCGTTCTCATGCAACGGGACAAGGTTATCGCTTATGCGTCAAGACAACTCAAGATCCATGAGAAAAACTATACTACGCACGACCTTGAACTTGGTGCAGTTGTTTTTGCATTAAAGATTTGGCAACACTAACTTTATGGTACTAAGTGTACGGTCTTCACCGACCACAAGAGCCTTCAACATATCTTTGATCAAAAGGAACTCAACATGCGTCAACGTCGTTGGGTAGAATTGTTAAACGACTACGACTGTGACATTCGCTACCATCCTGGCAAGGCGAATGTTGTAGCCGATGCACTAAGTTGTAAAACTCATGTCAAAAGTGTTCGTTGTCACCAAATCGTGGGAAAACTTCATGAGCTAATTCGCCAAGCGCAATTTGCCGTCATTAACGAGGGTAACCTCGATAACGAGTTAAATTGTGGAGTCAAAAACCCACTCGCAGCTAAACCCGATGGTATCCTTTACTACTATGATCGCATTTGGATTCCCAATCGTCTTAACCTTCGAACCACCTTGATGGATGAAGCCCACAAATCCCGATACTCCATTCATCCTAGCGCTGATAAAATGTACCATGACTTTCGTTCATCTTATTGGTGGCCTGGGATGAAGAAAGATATCGCTCTCTACGTCTCAAAGTGGTCTTACTTGTTCCAAGGTAAAAGTCGAACATCAACGCCCCTCTGGCTTGCTCGAACAACCAGAAATCCCCGTCTGGAAATGGGAGAGCATTGTTATGGATTTCATTACCAAGCTTCCTCGTACTTCGTCTGGTCATGACAGTATATGGGTTATCATTGACCGGTTGACCAAATCCGCTCATTTCCTTGCCATTCGTGAAGATTATAAAGTCGAGAAGTTGGCTCGTATCTACACGGATGAAATCATTAGTCGTCATGGTACTCCCATTGATATCATTTCTGATCGTGATGCTCGTTTCACCTCCCACCCTTGGCAAACGTTTCAATCCGCCCTGGGCACTCGTCTTAACCTTAGCACCGCTTTCCATCCTCAATCTGACGGTCAAACCGACCGTACTATCCAAACCTTAGAGGATATGCTTCGGTCCTGCGTAATCGATTTTGGCGGCAACTGGGATTCGCACTTACCATTGGTAGAATTCTCGTACAATAATAGTTATCACACAAGTATTCAAATGGCTCCATTTGAAGCATTGTATGGTCGTAAGTGTCGTTCGCCTATTTGTTGGCACGAGATCGGAGACTCTCAAATCACCGGTCCTGAACTGATACAAGAGACAACGGACAAGATCTTACAAATCCGTGATAACCTGCTCAAAGCTCGAAGCCGACAAAAGAATTATGCCGACAGAAGACGCAAACCATTGGAATTCAACGTGGGTGATAACGTACTTCTCAAGGTATCCCCTTGGAAAGGTGTTGTTCGATTTGGTAAGAAAGGCAAGCTCGCTCCTCGCTATGTAGGTCTTTCAAGATTCTCGAGAGGATTGGCAAGGTAGCATATCGTCTGGATCTGCCTCAAGCGCTCAACAACGTTCATCCTGCCTTTCATGTTTCAAACCTAAAGAAGTGTCTAGCTGAAGAAGGACTTCAAGTTCCACTCGAAGATCTTCAAATCAATGAGACCTTGCATTTTGTGGAGAAACCAGTTGAAATCATGGACCGAGGAATCAAGCAATTAAGGTGCAGTCGAATTCCTATCGTCAAGGTTCGATGGAAAGGTAAGCGGGGCGCTGAATTTACTTGGGAACTCGAGAGTGATATGAAGACTAAGTATCCACACCTCTTCGTTGCATCTTCCTAAATTTCGGGACGAAATTTCCTAAAGGAGGGGAGACTATAACGCCCAGCGTTTTCATACTTTCCATATTTAGAAAGCTCGTGTTGTATTTCTATTTTTGGAAACCTTTGTATCTTGTATTCATCCTTTTCGTTGTAATCTTTGTAATCATTGTAAACCGAGACTTGAATCATAACGAAAACTCATTGTTATTCTCATTTGTGTTATACTTATTCGTAATCATTTTATACATATACACATTCAAACGTTCATGCTTGATACTTGGGAACGGGACAAACTTGCAAATACGTGACATACATGCAACATACGATACTTATACACGATTCATATACTTAATCATACTTATTAGTACTTATTATTATGCTTACATTACGTAAATAAACCTTATACTATGCCTTTTATGCTTAAAACGCCCCCAAACCATCAAATATAAACTTCAGGGGCCTAAATTGCCAAAAATGAAACTTATCCCAGCTACTCGCCTGCCGCGACCGCCCAGGCCCTTTCTGGTCGCGCCCCGCCAGTCTCCCATTTTGGCAGAAACATTATCCAGCTCATGGTTGGTCAATTTTTAAGACAAGGATTGTGCTTCTTGCACTAAATGCCCACCTAACTAACCATAATCCTCAACTATAAAACCCACACTACCTCCACACTTTCTCCACTTTACAAACACTCTAAACTCACTCTCTAATCATTTCAAATCAGTTGCTAAACTCAGAATTTGGGCAGAACCTTCAAGGTTTCCAAAGTGAGTTCTAGCTCACTTCTACTTCATCTTTTTCATTGTTTCTTCTCCTTTAGCACCTGGGACACCTCTAGGATTGTTTCCTTAGGTTTTTCCATCGAAAACCTAGATGGAACTCCTTCATATTTGAGGTTGAAGTGCAAGGAAATTTCTGTTTTGATTCAACTTTGTCAAGACTTGTTTAACTTGAGTCTAACTCATCTCAAACCTATGCCCGAATGCTTATAACACTACTAGTGGTTGGTTAAGCTTAAAAACAAGGTTGAGATATGTCAAACTAGAGGTTAAACTTCACAAACTTTCTGATTTTAACTAGGGTTTACACCCACAAGTAGTGTCCAAGTTAATCTTGTTAAATATGTGATGTTTGGACTAGCTTGGGCTATCCTTCATAGAAATGCACACACTACTTGATGTTTTTCCTAGATTAGTTATACTTTTATTTCATTCTTATTGTTCTTGTTCTAAGACCCTCCTTGTTACCTATGGTAACTTGTGTAGTGGTGAACATCATACGAGGTCCCGAAGTGGATGGTTAATCCTCCCACCTCCTACTTGAATTACATGACACTAAGAGGTACCTAAGTGGATGGTTCATCCTCCCACCTCCTACATGATGATATAACTAGATATATATATATATACATATGGACTATAATATAATCCTTGAAACCAAACCCTTGATGATGACTAAATAATCATATGTCAAGCTAACAGGTTTAACCACTATAGTGTTTAGTTCCTCGTTATGACTCTAATAGGTGTATAACCTATGAAATCACATAAACCCTAATGGGTTCCCATGGTGTCAAAACGAGTGCTAGACCTTAGTGAGTATTTTCGTATACTTTACTTTGTGTGCATTATTCCAAATCCCGAATCTTCTTTAATCACCCGAATACTCACACCTACATTTTCCTATTGTAGGATAACCCGGTATTTATCCCGCAACACAAACAACTCTTCACGGACTTTGCTAATCGGAACGCTTGCAAAACCGTGAGTATGCTCGAACCCCCTTTTACGTTTACCACTTTTGGGGTGTAACATGTTTACCTTACCATAACAACACTAAACTTATGCTTTATTACTTGCACGAACAATCCATTATACATGAACGCTTTAATACGTATGTTATGCTTATACTAGGACCGAATGTATGTGATACCATAGTCATTAGCTTATTTTGAGCCTCCATTTGAATGTATAGCGCTATAGGAGTAACGCACCGCCCGTGAACGAGTGGTCATGTTGAATTATTTATACTAGTTGCGTAAACAGAGGGTTGACTAGAAATATCGCATTCATTGTATATGCTTGTATGTAAACTTAGTTGCCATGTGGATTTGTTTAAACTTGTGCTTATACGTATGCTATGCTCAAACTTGTATACTCGCCTTTGCTTTTGTATTGAACCCGTATTTTAAAACATGTTACAGGTTGATGAAGATGATGCTATGAAAATGAAGTAGCGTCAAGACTAGATACACATATAGATGTTAGGTTTATTATTGTCGTATCAAATTTTGTTATCTTAATGTCGTTATTTGAAATTTCCTTGTATTGTAATGACATTTTTGCTACGAAATGAAATTCGATTAATTAAATATTGTCGCATTTAGTATTATGAGCAATGAGCAATCTATTTCGTCCCGCCTTGATGTTTCCGCCATCGATTGGGGTGTGACAAGTCGTCCATCGTTGCCCGTGAAGGCGAGAGGTGCACAAGCCTTGAAATTTTTGAAGCTGAATCGTGACTTGGGGTTTTCAGCTTTCGAGTCAACTGATGAGTTACTGCTCACAGCATGAATTTCCGAGACGATTTGCGGGATGACCTTAGCCATTTCCTTGGCTACCATTGTAGCGATACGCTTGTCGGCGTTTCTGCACTGGAGATTCCTTCGGGTGTGCGTCCCGTTGAAGACATCTACACGAAGGATTTAGATTAGATGAGATTCGATTATAATAGAGTTATGTTTAAGTATTTATTATTATTATTATTCATACAACGCACAAAATCACATAAGCATGTAGATATGTAAACACGTAGGCAGGCAAGCACGTAAGCACATAAGCACATAGCACATAAGCACGTAAGCACATAATCCATGTAAGCACGTATTTTGCACGTATTCACCTTCTTACAAATAATGCGTAGCGCGTTCGAGAGGCGATATAATAGCAAGATATAAGCATATGCATAAGCGAGTAATACCGCTCATGAGGCATACATATCCTCATAGGCGTTAGCGAGTTAAGGGATTAGTTTGGTTGGTGTATTAATTTAGCGTTTTAGATTTCAAGAGTTGTGCGAGTAGTGCATGCGTTTATGGAGCGTAAAGCGACAAAGCGAGAAATCGATAATGCGAGAAATAAATAAAGGAGAAATCGAATAAAGTGAAAATTTCTCAAAATATTAAACACATAAATAATAGTAAACTCGATGATGCGTAAATCGACGATATAGGCTTAAATCAATTGGGAGTGTCCAGGGTTTTGAGATGTTAACTACCCAAAGTGGTTCGACTACCCTTTGAACTTGGACCCACGTTTTGGCCTAATAGATAGATGCTCTCACCGCAAGCGGCTAACTACATTATCCTTCCAGTTACTACGTGTTCCAAACCATCGGAATTATCGAGACTTTGGTGAGATTGAAAATCGAAAGGCGGAATTTGTTACTAAGATGCGGGTTTCACCCCTAACTTAGCAACGTCGTTCCTAGTTGTGGCTACGCGCACCGATCACATCGGGCGTTCCACTAGATAGAAATGGAGATTTTCGTCGAGGTTAGGATATCACTCCTAACTCAATGAAGGTATCTCGTGCGATAGAGTTTGCGCGGAGTGAATGATCTCATCGAGAGTTCTCGGTTTTCAAACCTAATCTCGACTTGATCACTCGTTTTGTGTGATACGAGCGTTTCCAAGCGTGTATATTGTATTAGCCTTAGGAAAGGCACATTTAAGCAGTTATGGCAAGTAGTTTAACATTTAAGTCAAAGATCGGTCAATCGGGTACTTAAACATGTTACTAGGTCGAATCATGGCAATTCTACCTATTATCCTAAGGTTATGGGCTGCTCTGATACCAATCTGTCACACCCAACCGATGGCGGAAACATCGGGGTTAGTGGCACTAGGCGACTAGATTGTCTCATGAGAATTCCATAACAATTATCTATCAACATCATTTAACATTTAACGTCTCATACCATTAAACACAATATCTCAAAATAATCATTACAGAAACTTGTTTTTCCCACAAAACTAATCGGGTTCGAGTTTCCCTAGATTTATTACATTTGGAAACAAACAAAAGCAAACTAAACTAAGCATGCTACATCCAAAGCATCCAAGCTAAATTCCTCAAACTGTTACATACGTTAAAAACAAGTCAATACAATTAAGTAAATGTGAGCATACATGTTTTAGTAATACTAGCATAATAGAGAAACCGTTCGCGAAATAGTCCAATTACATATCATGATACACCAAAACACATCACACAGATAAACATAGGCTTATTTCTCATGCTAACTACCGTGAGAAGGCTTGCGCGTCCATCTTAACAAGACCCCGTCGGGTGTTAGCCACACTATAGTACCATACTAGCTAAGGAGGCAAGTTAACGAAATAAGTCCTAGTCACATGTTTCTCGCATCACGTATTGAGCATATATAGTCAGATTATTCGCGTGTGATAAAAAGTTTAAATTTTGTGAGGTGATTTTTATATAGGAACGTATGTAACACCCAAATAGTGCATTAAAGCGAAAACGGGTCAAGTATACTCATAGTGGGTGCGTTTTAGATGAGATTAGGGATCTGTGAAGAGTCATGAAGAGCGCGGGATCAGCCTGCATACGTGAACGGAAGTGCATCAGTCTCCAAAAGCTGAAACGGTTAAGTTTGGGTTGGGCAGTAGGCAAGTTCGGGCGAACTTGTATGTAAACATACATAGATTCGAGCGAACTTGTAAGAATTGGTGAGATTTGAGTTAAGTTCGGTCGAACTTGGTAAGTTTCCTGGGAAACTTGTCAAGTTCGGGCGAACTTGTGAGAAAATCTTACTGAAATGACAAGTTCGGTGAACTTGTAAGGGTTTGTGAGGAGAGGCCCAAGTTCGATCGAACTCGACCCAAATGGGTGCAAGTTCGGTCGAACTTGACCTGGTCTGCTGGTGATTCTCGAGCGAACTTGATGTTTTCGGGTCCAAAATCTTGCGTTTCGCGTCGTTTGCTGAAGAAATCGAGTGTTCATCCCTCCAACCCTGTGCTACTGAGCAAACTTAGGTCCGACTTGTGTAAACCAACATAAACGTCCTTCTGCTTCCAGATCTGGGATCTTGAATGATAAATGCTTCGTTTCATATCAGAAATGAACAAAACATCATCAAAAGTCCGTATTTTGTGTAAAAATCAATGTTTAAAAGGTTTTACTGTTTAGATCTGAGTGGAAACAAAAGTTTTATGGAAAAAGATGAAGATTTTCGTAAACAAAAGAGATTTGATGAAAACGAAGGCAATGCCTTGTGCAAAATCGTTGTAAAATGGTGTAAACCGTTGTTGAACACTATTGTAGTTGAAATCGGATTGATTCTTACTTAGAAACAGAGGGTTTTGGGTTTCGGGAGCACTGGGCGAAGTTGCAGCAAGTTCAAATGAGAGAATGGGGCTGAGTATTTATAGGAGAAGGAAAAAATGGAGCTGGTGGGAGTCAAGTTCGGTCAAACTTGCTAGGGATTATCCGTCAAGTTCGGCCGAACTTGTACATACCTGTACAAGTTCGAGCGATTCTTGTGTCTCAGGCAAGTTCGGGCGAACTTGTGGTAGCCAAGTTCGGCCGAACTTGGCCTGGTGACCAAGTTTCGTTTGCTGATTTCGCGTTAAGTGTCCGTTTGGCGATTCGGTTCATATTAGATAGTTATATTAAGCGTTATAATTGATATAATAGTGCAATTTAGCGATTCGAATATGTGAGAGCAATGCGATAGCGAGCGTAATCATAACCACAAACATACACAACACATAAATAACATAAAACCATATAATTAACTGCGAGTCGCGATGCGATGAGATTAGCGATGCGATTCAATAAGCGATTAGATGCGATATATAATTTAATTAACATAACTTTCTTATAAACAAATCTCGAGATTACAAGCGATAGATACAATAGAAAATAAAAGAAAAAAGATAACAACGAAAATCAGAGTTGTTACACTAATCTATTACAACTTTGAGCCACAAAGTGGGCCAATAACAATAAAACAAAAACAAAATAAGAACAAAAGTACAAGGTCGGCCAGATTTACATATTCAACACAATCATATTAAAGTGGGCAATCTTTTGGTCAAATAAAAAACAAAAAAACTTTTGACCAAATAACTTGTTGCCCAAGAAATATATATAGGTCTGAAACTTTAAACAAGTTAAAGTTTCAGATCTATAACCGTTAAAAGGACCGGTTCCGATTTGCATGTTGTAAGCCTGGCTCTGATACCACTGTTCGGATTCAATGGTGTCAATTTTGCTTTTTATCAAAACGGGTTTGATATATTTTATTAATTAAATACATAATTAATAAAAACGTAGCGGAATATTATAATTAAACCACACCAAAAGTGAACCAAAAGGATCATGGTTACAAACATGCAAATACGATACATAATTAATCTACTGATGAGATTAGTTTTACCTTGTGGTTAATAATTAATCGTGTGAGACACCGAAGTACAACGAACTGGCGCTAGAAAAATGAACACGAACGTCGCGGTGGCCGGTTGATATCAAGACCAAAAAGGTGGCTACCCCTTTTAAGGTTGGCACCCTTTTGAAAATGGTGGCTGGACTTCTCTGTCGCAAGAAGAAGAAAAAGGGTTGATCCCTTTTCTTTGTTTTAGTTGTTGACGGCAATACTCATTAGGGGTTTAGGAGATTATATATCAATCTTTTAATGCCCTCTTATTTCTTGGGCCCTAAAGTCTAATTCGATAAGTTCAAGTCCAGACATGATATGAACCCCGGAAATTATATTTTAAGTAAATAAGTAATTAAACTATAAAATATTTATAGCGGGTATAAATAATAAATTCCGTTTTTGCGATTATATATAATTTATTCCAGATAATTATATATTCCGTTCCGTTAATTGTTTATGGTCACCAGTTAACCAAGTTAAGTGGATTTAATATTCGTTGTCTAAGGTGTAACTCTTACGGGTCATAGCTCGATTAGCAGCGTTGACTTATCGAACCTGTACATATAAATCCAACACTTATGATGCAACCCATTATTGCCAATGTGGGGTAACCCACTTGATAGAGGCACTTGCCTCTTAAAAGTGAGGTCTTAGGTTCAAACGTGGGAATATAATGGGTATAAATGGATAATAGTCATAACATTTGCTGTTAAAAAAAAAATTAGATTTACAACCAATCAACCCAGGGACGAAATATGTAGATTGAACAATAAACAAGGGACGAAATCTGTCACTTTTCTCTTTCAAAATATCAAAACAGGCTTTCAGTCCAGCAAAAATATCAATAAGGAAAAATGCCTCGAAGCATTTCGAGGTCACCGTCGTCTTACCGCCGGAGATACTCGCCGTCCCCGGTCAGTCGCCGCCGCCGGAGAGATCGGAGCCGTTCTCCTTACACCACTACTCACAGCAGGTTACTTCACATTCTATGTGTTTCTGTGATTTAATCAATTTTAGCTATAAAAAGTCATGTATTGGTAGTAGATATGTTAGAGACGAAACATAAAGGGCGAATACTAAGTAATTGAGTAATAAAGTGTATGTGAAATATAGTTGTCTACATTAACCACACAAATTTAGGTTCAATTTTAGTGTTCAAAAGTATTTAGGGTTCAGTTTATTCATACACAAAGAAGGGAAATTTCAGGTAGATTTTGACTAATTTACAACTTAGTCCCTTATGAAATTGTCAAATGGACTTTGATTTTGGTATTCAATATGGTTTTGTAACATGTTGTTTACTATGAAATGAAACTAGGCGAAGAAGTCGTTCTGGTACCCCTCGTCGCCGCAGAAGTCGGTCACCGGTTTCTAGACACAAGAAAAGTCGGTCTCCAACACCTAGGCGCCACAGAAGGCGAAGAAGCAGGACTGCTTCAGTAAGTCCGGCTGAATCTCCGAACCCGAGTACTACGTCTGCTGAACGTAAAAATGCCCTTACTAAATCAAGAAAGGAAATGGAAGAAAAGAAAAGGTATGCAAAACTATGTTATTGTTGCCTACTACTGTCTGTTTTGTAATTTATGTTAAGAATTTTCATAGAGAAAGTAATGACTAATAAGGTATTAGAGCGGGCCGTGCTAGTGGTCATTGGTTTAATATATGCAAGTTCTTATAGGCTGTGATCTTGTTGGGTAAATGTGTGAGCATGATGTATTAAAATCGGCCGCGTTAAACTTTATTGGGACATTACTTGTTCAATGATTTTGAACGTATATGAGGTAAAGGGCAGATCTATGCAAATTTATCTCGTGCTTGTTAATTTTGAGGCAAAACTGTATTCTTTCACTAGATTTGTGTAGAGACATATTGTTAGGGCTGCAAACGAACCAAACGTTCGACGAACAGTTCGTGAACCGTTCGGCGGGAAGATCGTTTGTGTCGTTCGTTTATTAAACAAACGAACACGAACAAGAAATTTCGTTTGTCTAGTTAAATGAAGAAACTTGAACATAGTTCGTGTTCGTTCATTTATGTTTGTGAACGTTCAGTAACGTGTTCGTTTGTGTTTGATAGTTCGTTAGTGTTTTTAGTTTTTAAATTTATTTAAATACTTCAAAATTCCAACAAAAAAATATCTAATAAGTATTATATATTCTGTTCATGAACGATTGTTTGTGTTTGTTTGTTTCCATTTGTGTTCATGAACAGTAGTTTGTGCTCATTTGTGTTCGTCAACGTTCATTTTTGTTTGTTGCCTAAAATTAACAAACGAGCACGAACAAGTTCATTTCCTTAACAAACGAAAGACGAACATAAAATCTCGTTCAATAAGTGTTCGTGAACGGTTCGCGAACACATATATTTCTTAACAAACGAACACGAACAAGCTCTTGTTCGTGTTCGTTTGGTTCGTTTGCAGCCCTACATATTGTATCACGGCTCATCTAAGTATTATATATTTCAAGGATTGGGTCAAAGTGAATTTTCATTTCCAGTTATTAGGAAAGATAAGATTTATGTCTAAATGAATGTAGGTTGACTTGTAGGCTGCTATAATGTTTCTTAGAGTCCTTCATTCAAAGTCAAATCTAACTTTTAAATAAAATGATGATGTGTGCAGCTATTAGAAGTATCAGAATAGCAGTAATAGATAGAAGTTTTGGAAGAACCTCAGTAATGGTATTGGCCTATTGAGTTCATTTTAGATTATATACATTGCTGATCGGAAACTGTTGTAGTATCTGTTTGCTGCTCAAAGCTAAGCTTATATTTGATTAACGCATTATATAAGTGAATGGTAAAGTATAGTTTATATGTGGGTATGAGCATAGCTAGAAAACAATAGTTCCCGATATTTAGGAGCTTGCAATTTTTCTTAACTAATGATCATTAGTAATCAACTTGGTGTTTTTCTTACCCTTTGAGATGGTTTTGCAATCTGCACAACATAAAATACCACCACTACTCTTGAGCAAAGAAAAAGGTTCAGGCAAAGGGTTGTGTTTCTATAACAAACTTCTTATAATTGGAGCAATACATCTAGTGCACCTTACATATCAGATATCCATACATATAATAATGCACTAGATGAGTAAACTGCCAAAGTGGCCCCTGAGGTTTGGCCTGATTTGCCACTTTAGGCAGAAAAGTTTTTTTTATCACTGGGACCCTGGAAGGTTTAAAAGTGCCATTTTGGCCCACTTTTTATCTTGGTATTAAGTGAGGTGTGTTAACTCAGGGGCAAAATTGTCGTGTTTCACCTAAGAGGCCATTTTGCTGGTTAAAAAACAAAATATTTTTATTTATTTTATATAAAACCCACCCACCTCACCCCCAACTAGGGGCGGCAATTCTTGACCCGAGATTCGTTCGACTAACACGTCCCATCAGAAAACAGTTCGGGTTGACCCATGTAAAAAAATTGAAATCAAATTTCGTTGTAAACCAAACATTTAAAACGATTCTGTTTTGAGGAGTTTGTTGAAGAAATTATTTAAAATGGAAAGAACTTGACGATCTGCATGTGTTTTAAGGGTTGAACAGGAGATGGAGCTGAAATTATTAGAAGAGGAGACAGCAAAGAGAATAGAAGAAGCAATCCGAGCAAAAGTTGACGAGAAATTGGAGTCAGATGAAGTCAAACTAGAAATAGAAAGAAGAGTAGAAGAAGGCCACAAGAAAATTTTTGATGATGTGGTGGCTCAACTTGAACGAGAGAAACAGGCAGCCCTTACTGAAGCAAGACAGAAAGAGGTGAACAATCTTTTCACATAGGCGGGTTGGGTTAATGGGTCATTGTGTAATACGGGCCGAAACAGGCCGGATGGGCTTGGTTGACCCACAAACATGTTTATGTCCATTTTTATTATTTTATTGGAAAATTGGATTTAAATAATTCCAACTATTACCTATTTTTCCCAATGAGCCTTTTCTAACTGAGGTCTAACCTAGTTAGTTTTTGCTGACGTGACTGCCACAAAAGCAGTCCACGCAATGTCATCAAAAGTTTGACTTTTGCCATATAAGCAATCAATGTCATCAAAAGTTTGACTTTTGCCATATAAGCAGTCAATGTCATCAAAACTTTGACTTTTTTTGCCACATAAGCAAGCCACATCAGCAACAAACTAACTGGGTTAGACCTCAGTTAGAAAAAGCTCGTTGGGAAAAAATAGGTTAAGAGTTGGGACAGTCACACAACATTTCGTTAGTTGGGACTGTTGCCCGCCAATAGGTAATAGTTGGGATTATTTAAATCGAATTATCCTATTTTATTATGATAAATTTTATTACAAATAATTATCTATTGAAAAGTTGAAAATAAGCAGGAGAAAGCGAGAAGAGAGAGAGAAGAGCTGGACAGAATGTTGGAAGAGAACAGAAGGCGGGTAGAAGAAGCTCAAAGAAGAGAAGCGCTTGAGCTTCAAAGAAAAGAGGAAGAAAGACACAGGGAGCTTGAACTGATTCAACGACAAAAAGAAGAGGCTGCTAGAAGAAAGAAACTTGAAGATGAGCAAGAACTCATCAAGCTTTCAGCGAAACTTAAATCGCGATAACAAACCAATACTAGCAATCACTCAAACCCCAAGTTCCAAGAATCAATCCTGGTAACGATCCAATTTTAATCTTTTGATAACTCTCTGTTTCTTGGTCCTTAACCATGGAATCTGCTCTGTTTTTCAAAGGGATTTTACTTTCATGTTTGTTAGTAGAGTGAAGAACATGATGTTTGAATGTTAGTTGAACAACCTTTCTAAAGACTATATAAACTAAGTCAGCAGCTTTTTGGACTAGTCAAAGGCTTGTGTTTGTTTGACGTCCTTTTTCATGTTGTCAAATTATTAGAGGTATCAATATGGGTGGGTCGGGTGGTAGGATTGTTAAATTGGTTGTGTTTCGTTTTGTTGGTGGGTCTGACACAACAAAAATCTGAAAGTTTGGCAGGACCTATAAATTGTGTCGGGCACATGAACATGAACACACGAGTTTTTTTTGTGGGTTAGCATGAGCACAACCTGTTTAATCTGTTTTTTTTGGCATATTGATATCCTAAAATTACAAATTTACAAAAAAAATAATAATACAAATGCACACAAAATAATTACGTTTAAACTATAAGACGAGATTCTAATTTCCGTGTTATCTTTTAAATTTTGGCATAAAATACCAGACCAGTTTAAGTTATGACATAAAATACTTAATTAGTTTAAGTTATGTCAAAAAAAAAACTTTTTTTTAATTAACAAAAATAAACGGGTTAGGCCACAAACCTGTGAAGTCGACACTAGCTAAATGTGTTCACAGGTGCGACTAGAGGTGTAAACGAGCCGGGCTGGGTCGCGCTCAGCTCGACATGTTTTTATGAAGCTTGAGCTTGGCTCGGTTCGAGCCTACTTATTTGAGCTCGAACTTGGCTTGCAAGTAAAACTTAAAGCTTGAGCTCGGCTCGAGCTATTTTGAGAACGATCTCAGACGAGCTAAAAGCTCGGCTCGAGCTCGCTTCAGTATTGCTTAAACGAGCCAAAGCTCGGCTTGCCAATGTATAATCATTATTATTATATTATATATTATTAAAAAACTAAAGTGTTTGTATTTCAGGCTTGAGCTTAGGCTCGATAACTAAATGAGCTTTATTTCAGGCTTGAGCTCAGGCTCAATAACTAAATGAGCTCTATTTCAAACCCGGGCTCGGGCTCGTTAGGCTCTCGTTCGAGCTTTTAACCGAGCCGATCACGAGTAGCTCTCGAGCATCTGGGCTTGTTTATACCCCTAGGTGCGACTGAACCCAAATAGACTAAAGTCAAACCCATAAGTTTCGTGTTAGGTTTTTGTGATGTCAAAAGTTCACAAGGTGGGTCTATAATCAATTGATGTTTTAAGTTTTGAAAGAACTGTTGTTTCAAAGCTGTATTTTTTATTATTTTGTTATTCCTATTTTATTGTTATTATTTTTTTTTGTGACGGCTAACTTAAACACCATTCTAATCCTACTTATAAATTTACACATTTGTTCATTATGAGACTTGAACCCTGAACTTCACGGGAGTGATACATTTTCATCACACCTTGATATCGCTACTCTACAAGCCTTTTGCTTTACTTTAAAAAGAAATGATGTGTCATTCAATAACTGCAATGATAGTATTTTGTTTGTAAATGACCTATAGTGTATGATAGATAATATACATTCCAGCATGTGACTGTCAAAATCACTTTTAATTTTTACTTTTAACTTGGTGGTGGGGGACTGGGGTATTTTTAATGTTCCAGGACATGGCTAACCCTATTAGTTTTCATAGATCCATAATTCTACTTTGCTTTATGGTTACAAAATTCAAAGATTTTGTCCCTTTTATAAAAATTATTTTATATCAAGTAGACATTGAAATCCTATAAAGAGATTTCATGGTTTTTTTATTTTAGTTTTAATAACCCTATTTTTATTTTATTCTTACCTCTGAAAAAAATGTGACATGGTATCGTCATATCTTGATGTTCTACTTTTATCATATATGTATTAATGTATTATAGAGTTATACTATACAACATAATACTAGATCCGACTTCCGAGCTCGTCCGAAACTCATTATTTTTTGTAACGATAACTATGTTGTTTTTACTTGGAGGTAGTATAAAAATAGATACGAATGCACCGGACATTAATCACTCATTCTTCATTTCTATACCAAGAACAATCGACATGAGCCGAACTTAGTACCTAAGGCGCAAAAGATATATGATTTCTAACTCGAATAGAAGTAAAATATGTCGTGTAGATATTCAAGATCATTGCCCGTTACTCATTAATATCCACAAACACTCGTTACAGGTCAGTGTCAATCAAGAAGTCATCAAGAGTTGCAAATGCTTTTAACTGCCGATTAAGAGAAGCAAATGTCTTTTGGCACTCGGCAAACTTACTTCCGGCCATCGCTAACTCCTGCAAATGTCACATCAAAAGAGTTGTTCGTAAAACAAACCTAAAACTTGAGACTAGAGTTTTGTCATTAGACATGCATAGCCTAAAGCTTCTTTAGTGAATTTTATAAAATGTATTGTTAATACATATTTAAGTTATTCTTAAGGGTGTGTATGTAACATGCATAGTCTGAAACTCACCTGATTTATTTTGAGGATTTGGAACTCTTCGGCTCGATTTTCTGATTTTGTTTCCTGAGCTTGGTGTTGCAGTCTCGATACCTCATCTTTGAGGTCATGATACCTGGCCTCGGTCTGCCTTGATAATTCGCGTTCCTTTTGGATATTGTTTTCCAAATGATGGACTTTCGAAAGCAAGATTTCTATCTCGGCTTCTAATGCCTTGCACCGCGATTCAGCCTCTTCTTTTTTCGTGTAGGCAGCTTCTAGTCCTGCTTCAGACATTTCTAGCCGGTTTGTGGTGTTATGCAGCTTGAATTCAGCCTCTTCAAGTAGATATGTCGATGCATTGAGCTCGATTTCAAGCTCAGCCACCTTGGATTCAGCCTTTTCAAGTTGATATCTCGATAACTTAAGCTCGTTTTCATGCTCAGACAACTTGATTTCCGCTTCTTCGAGACGGGTTCTTGATTCTTTTAACTCGTTTTCATGCTCAGCCAACTTGATTTCGGCTTCTTCAAGATGGGTTCTTGATTCCTTCAACTCGTTTTCACGCTCTGCCAACTTGAATTCAGACTCTTGAAGCCATTTTCTTGACGCCTTAAGCTCGTTTTCTCGGTCGTATAACTTAGATTCAGCCTCGTCAAGCTGCTTTCTTGATGCTTTAAGCTCGTTTTCACCCTTGGATAACTTAAGTTCAGCGTCTTTAAGCGGGCTTCTCGATGCTTTAATCTCGTTTTCGAACTCAGTTAACTTAGATTCAGCCTCTTCAAGCCGACGTCTTGATGCTTTAAGCTCGTTTTCACAATCTGCCAGCTTAGATTCAGCCTCTTTAACCTGGTTTCTTGATGCTTTAAGCTCGTTTTCACGATCAGCCAGATTAGATTCAGCCTCTTCGAGCCGGTTTCTTGACTCTTTAAGCTCGTGTTCACGCTCTACCAACTTACATTCAGCCTCTTCAAGCCGTTTTCTTGATACCTTAAGCTCGTTTTCACGCTCTTTTAAAACAATCTCCAATGATTCAACCGTTTTTAATTGCTCCTCAACTTTAGAACTTCCAAGCAACGCCACAAGCCTTTCCATTTCAAGAAAGTCGTTCATGAGATCGATCTCCACCAACGAATCCATCCGGTTTCTCCCAAATCCACCTGTCTCTTTTAAATCACCATTCTCAACAATCGATGGCATTTTACGCGATTTTGATTGATGACTATTGGCTTTCTTAAGAGCCGAGTTTAGCCTACGACACTCGGCTTCAAGCTTAGCTACTTTCTTTACACTGTCAAGCCTATGCTTACTGGCTTGTTCAGCAGCTTGATTGCTTAAATCCCTTTCGATAATTCGAATTTCAAGCTCTTCAGCCATTGATGAAATCTTGTGTTTTAAATCAGAATTTTCTTTCTCAATAATTTCAAGCTTGTGATAAAGATTGGCGTCAATGGATGTCGAAGAACTATCGCTTTCGGAAACTTTCTTTTGGAGAGCTTCATTCGCAATTTGTTCTTTTTCTTCTCGCGTTTGTCGGAGTTGTCTCATACACTCTTTCAGGGCTTCATCAAGATGAACGACGCGATCCTCGAGGGTCGCGTTCCTAACAGTTAAAACCTCGACTTGCTGCCTTAATGCCACGACTTCCCGTTCGGCCTTCTCCCATCCTATATAATCAACAAGATCTTTGTTTGAATGAAACCATTAAAACTAATGTGGTGTTTGGATGTGTACTTGAGATAGTGTTTGAAGTTGTGATAATCATGTAGTTTGAGTGTGTGAGAAAACTTATTAATTAAGAAATGGTGTATACCTGAGACAGCCTCCTCTGCTACTTTAGCATGCTGATTTACTAACTGTTCTTTGGCATTAATGCTCTGCAACGCTTCGGATAATTTCTCCGAAAGGCTCTTCACGACATTGTTAGGCTCACTCGGGCGTGAACTAACCGTTGATGCAACTTCGAGTGATTGAGAATTTTGATTCGAGTAAACCTTACCAAAAGGAATAAAACATCAACATAGAGCATAAGAATAAGACTAAGGGGCTGTTTGACAACTTCTGAATGGTTAAGTGCTGAACCGTTAAGAGGTCTGAACCATTAAATGTTGAACCGGTAAGAGATCTGAACCATTAAAAGCCAGTATAATGCTTAACCGTTCAAAGGCAAATGTTTGACCAATTCAGATTAGAGGTCTTAATCATTCTGACTCAGTATAATGCTTAACCATTCAGAGGCAAATGTCTGGACCATTCAGACATCTGCTCGCGAAACAAACAGTCTGAACCATTAAGTGCTGAACCAGTAAGAGGTCTGAACCATTAAGAGCCTTATTAAGAGGTAAACAAATAGCCCCTAATTCTGATGATGTACAAATGACTCTCTATTTCCAAATGAAGGTGATTTGTACCTCACTAATTATGTAAAGTTGGTATGGTGTTTAGGAAAAACTTGTAAACAACTTTTATAAAACATATGAGACAATTGGTATGTTGTTATAGGAAAAACTAGTAAACAACTTATAAAGCATATGGGACAACAATTGAACACAAATGGTTGTGGTGTGCCAAGTAATTTGTGTCCTATATTAGTAATGAAGAGCATAGTACAAGCTCAATTTCTAGCTCATTTATAAATATAATAATGTCGAGTCGGCTTGGGTTATATAAATACTAGATCGACTGCTCAAGCATGAGTTGTTATTAGGGCAGCTTGAACTCGGCTTGTGAATAACCCTAGTCCAATTATGTACAACCTTATTTATTTTTCCAAAACTAGGCAAACTATATATACAAGCGTCATACATTTATTTATTTTTCAAAACTAGGCAAACTATAAACAGGCTTATTTTTCAAAATTAGGCAAACTATAAACAGGGGCGGACCTAGGTAAAAGTGAATACAATATATGTATGTATGTTATTAGACATATATAAAATTACAATTGCAGAATCCCGATTGCACCCCTTGAAAATTTGATTAAATCCATCGTTCCCACCTTTTGAAAATATTTTCTGGGTCCGCCCATTGACTATAAAAACAAGCGTGATAAGTATATTTAATAATTAAGATCATAAAAAAGGTATGTAGTACAATTAAACTAAAAGTGTATATAATATTTGTATGTAGGTTATTAGACATATATAAAATTACAATAGCAGAAAAGTTGGTTATTACAATTTATTTTTGACTTTTGAGAGTCAAAATGGAGATTCTTTATTCATATCAAGTAACTGACTCCAATGTAAATCCACCATTGTCAACCAAACCAAAAAAAATAAAAAATCACCTAAGCTAGAAAGATGAATGTTGTACCCACAAGCTGTTATGGTTGTACACTTTACTCACATGTTTACAACTGGAACACAATATACATATTTTTTAAGGAAAAAAATAGATGACAAGATCTTACAGGCATTAACTAAAGATTCAACAGTTTATTAACTTAAAAGTGTTGACCAAACCTGATCATCGGAAAATCTTTCAGAATGAGAAGAAACTGAACCACCGGAGCTTTCAGTTTCTCCGGTACTCTTCTCCGACAACTTCCTCCGCCACAGCCAGCTCCGGCGGTCCATCTTTCCCGGCAAACTCTTCCAATATTTCCAATACTACCCCCACACACTCATTCTCACACTTCAACTACAGTTTCACCAAATTTAATCATTCAAGATCATAACTTTTTCACTTGATGATGAATACCCATTATGCAAAATTGAATTACAAACAAAACCCACAAAATTAAAATTTAAATTTCAACTTTTAACTAAAGGATGTTAAATCTTTACTCAGATAAAGAGAAAAAAAGAGAGTTTGGGGGTGGTTTAATATTTTGGTAAAAGATTAAAACCCACAAACATGTTGAATAAATACGATAAAACCCAGAATTGAAAAGCTGCCAAAATTGGATTTACATAAGAAAAATGTTTTCTTCCTTAATATAACTACACAAGAAAGAAGGGTTTTGACAACATCTGTTAAAGCTTTGCTTCCAAGTTACTGTTTAGAAACATAGGTCTTTTGTGTGTGTGTGTGTCTGTTTCTAGAGGTGAAATAAATCAATCAATCAATAATCAAAGCACAAAAAGGAATGAATTGAATGATGATCTTATGTAGAAAAAAAGAATGTCATTTTCATGGGTGGAAGATTACTTAAAAACTACAAGTTTGAAAAATAAGGCTCTTGTAGGATGGTGATTGCACACCTTGTATCATGTAGTAGGATATAATTCTAGTGTATGTGCCAAAAATTGACATCGAAAAAGAAAGATAGCACCCATAGCCTTTTTTGCCTTTTCATTCTTGTTTTCTTCTGGTTTTAGTCTTATTCTCTTTGAATCATGACTTGCATGATTTTCTTTCAATTAGTGGTATTTGCATGTTCATGTGAGTATAGTATTTTATTTTTTTTGGGTGCTGTTATTTGCATCCATATGAGATATAAAAATAAGGGTTAATGTAAGAGAGAAAACGTACTCCGGGCAATCACGCGATTAGGCATGAGAGAAATATAGAGGTTTAAGAACAGAAAAGGAAACAAAATAATAAAACAACGGGTGTAAATTTAGATTACGAGAGTTACACTAAGTTACACTAAACGGGCCCCTTCTCTTTTGAATAAACCTATGTGAGAGAAAAATAAATTTTTAATGGTGGGTCTCTCCCTTAAGTTTGTGAGAAAGGGTATGTTTAACGGCCCCGTTATAATAATATTTAATTATTTATCATTATAGATTTGTACTTAGAAAGATATAGGACATTATAGGTTTTAAACTCCTAATATTGGTACTTAGAAAGATATAGGATAATGTTGGTACCTTATCAATTTCAAGAAACAGAAGGAGGGATTGTAATTCTTTCTTGAGAAAGCTAGTTTGGTACCATTATTATTATTATTAATAATAACAAAAGGAAAAAGAAATGAAATTACATATGAAGAAAAAAGTATTATAAGGTAAGTGTGAATCAGATTCAAGTATCTTATAAGGTACGTATGAATCAGATACATTATAATATCCATATATTAAATGTAATCCTACATATGTTTATAATGATATCCATATGATCATATTTAACTTTAGATTTGATTATCTAAAAGGTTTCTTTAATGTTATTATATAAAGAAAATAGGTCCTAATGAAAATGATTTAAATATGAAATTATTGATGTTTGATTGAAGATAAAAAGTCATCTTCTTGGGGGCCAAATGATGACAAGGACTTGAAATCATACAATACTTTTTTGGGTGTTGAGATGGTCCAATTGTAGTTGTAGGTCCTGGCTATCTCATGCTTCAATTTAGGCCAATCCCAATTGGATGGCAACAAGAAAAAGCCCACCCCTTTCTAATGTCTTCAACTACAAATTCGAATCGACTTACCCAAATTGGTTTTTATGTATTTATTTATTTATCAAAATCTGAAGAGATTAGTTGTTTGGATCCTATAAATATGAGTCTGTTAGAGAATTAGTATTCATTCAAATTATAAATATAGCCTTCTTCTTTCTCTACGTGGAAATAGAGACCGGTAACTAATGAGAGTCGTATTGAAGGTCTCGTTTGTGTAGCGTGATCAACAATGTCTCATGATTGTGATCTAATTCAGGGAGAAAGAGTCAGAGAGGGCAATTGAGAGTATCAATTAAATCATAAGAAGTAAAGGTGTGCATGGGTTGATTTAGTTTGGTTTTTACCATTAATCATAACCGCTAACTTCGGTTATGAAATTTCCTTAACCATAACCAAACATCTGTTACAGTTATCATAAGAAGTAAAGCTGTGCATGGGTTGATTTAGTTTGGTTTACCATTAATCATAACCGCAACTTCGGTTATGAAATTTCCTTAACCATAACCAAACATCTATTACAGTAACGGTTATTAAGTCGGTTATGGTTTGGTTTTGGTAATTTCGGTTAACTAACTGAAGAAACACCAAACTAATCAGAAGATTAGTCTGAGGATAGTGTCTCTCTACAAAATAAGGTTAATCTTCTTTCGTCTCATCTGATTGGTGAACAAGATCCTACAAAACACTAAACATACCGTTAAGCTCGTTACGAGGGGAATAGGGGGTTCTCCTCGTAACCACCCTCCGGCGTGAGAATAAGTCTATGTTTTGATGATAAAAGTGTGTGTATTGAGTGAAAGAGCAGAGAAATCAACCCTTTACCAGGTGAAGTCCTCTATTTATAGCAGGAGTGGTTTCATGAAGGAGATGGGCTGATGGGCTTGGGCCTGTGAGCAACAACAAGGAATATCCGTTGTGTCTCTTCTGTTACGACCGTTAGTGTTTCCTGGCGGTGATGACACTCGGCGCGTGTTGAATGGATCCACATGTCCTGACATTCATCCTTGTTGTCTACCCTGCCATTAGCGTTTAGTGGAGATCGTGGGACAGTGGTCGGCGCAAGCTGATTGGTGCCACGTGTTCGTCCTTTTGTACTTCTTGTCTCCTGGATGATTGTTCATCTGCTACACGATCTTCTACAGCCTGTTGGCTCCCATTGGCCCATAGCTTTGCCACTTGTACCTTTTGTACTTGCTCTCGCGTCACTTGCGCTTCTAATCTGCTGTGTGGTTTCGTATACACTGCGCAGCTCGCGCAAGGTTGTGAGAGCTTGGTCTTTTTTTCTGATTTGTCTAAGTGTTAGAACAAGGTTTTGGACGTTGTCTCGACCCGCGCGTGGTCTTGGGTTGCCCTTATAGTCCGCGCGAGGTCTGACTGTTCCCATTTATGGCTATGTTGGGTATGGTTATGCGCGCGACTAGGGGTTGCTTCCACTATTCGGCGCAGGTTTTGGGACCATACCCCTTCACTAACCAATAAAGGTTTGAAATAAATAGGGGTGTTACTAAGGGTGTGCACTGTTAGGACTTAGCTTGAGTCTTTTTTTATAAAATAATCAGGACTATACTTTTTGTTTAAACTACCAATGTGAGATTCCCTTTAATAAGTTAAATTCTCAACAAAACTACCAATGTGGGATTCCTTTTTTGTTAAATTCTCAACAAAAAAAATTACGATGATAATACCTCTATTCTTCATTAAAATAAAAGGGCATCTACATCAAGATCATTTTGTTATTTACATACTTTTATCTTAGTAAAAGATTATACATGGTTAATGTAAAACATAAATCCGTTATATAAACTTAAAATTACATGTTCGGTTCGATTTCGGTTATATCGGTTAACCAAAGCTTCATAACTGTAACCATAACCGCTTAGTCGGTTATACAAACTTTCATAACAATAACCATCGGTTATGTCGTTATTGGTTAATAGTGGTTCGGCTATGTCGGTTATGGTTATGGCGCAATTATTTTGCTCACCCTACATTAAGAAGTCTAATAGTGGTGCAAAGCTAATTGTCTCTTTCCAGCAAAAGGGTGAAAGATAGACCTTGAAAAGTCAATAAATGGTGGTTCTTCTATATAGGTATGGTGTTTACCATTGATGCACCCAACGTCGAGATATAGTTTCATAACCTTTTCGTAGCGTAGTAGATCTGCTCGCCTCATATGCCCTGCTATTCCACTTTTAGGGTAGGCTAGGCTAACTCACCGCTTTTTTCTCCTAATGTTGATTTAATAAGGCTTTTATTTAAATAACCAATCTCAAGCTTATAAGGATGAAGGGCACCGTCGGAATGAGGGTTCGGTTTCATCGGGTTGGACGGGATGGGAATCTTTGATGGTGAACTCAAGATGGAAGCTGATGATGATGAATGTTGCCCAACAATTTGGGAATTCTAGATGAGATCCAGGTTAGTTTTGAAGAGTGTGTTATAATTTTGCTCATTAAGATCAATTTGGATACATTCCCTCATTAGTGGGTTCTTTTGGGTTCATTTTGGTAATGAGTTTGTAGATTACCTTGGGTTGAGAAGCTGAATCATCCAAATCTTGGTGTGTTGCTATAACAAATACAAGACCAAGGATAGTGGGTAGACTGGTTAGGCTAAAAGGCTTCAAGGGTTCAGATTAGCCTAACGCGGTTCGTGGGGTCCCCCTACGTTTGGGAGACGTAGAGAGAGGTTCACTAGTTCTTTTGTTGTTGTTGTTCACTAAGGATCCAAGACCGAAAGAATTAAGTCAAGGATGTTGATTCTTAGTGGAGCCGTGTTGTTTAGGATGTAAGAAAGAGACATGCAAGAAGCAAGTTCTCTAAGGGAGAGAAGAGGAGATCAGAGAGTATGGTCTAGTCTCCACTGATCTGGTGTGTTCTTTCATGGCTGCTTGTTGTGTCTTATATAGGAGAAGGATCTTCCCAAAAAGGAAACCTTTGACTGGTGAACCATTGCTGCAGTAGGGGACTTACCCTTTTAGGAGTGGAAGGCTTTTGACCTGCGGTTAATGGGATGCTCTCTGTTGCACATGTTTCTTCTTTTCGGCTGAGAGACTTGGATAAGTAACCAGTGAGTTGATGGGCCACTGTTTACATGCTTTTTGCTGTTCACATACTGTTCACCCGAGTTGGCGGGATACGAACCCTTTAACCCTTTAACCTTTCAAGCGTTAACGTGCAAAAACCATTTTATTGAGGTTTGAACTAACCCCCGTCATCAGCCCCCCAAGTCAGAGGTTTTTGGGAAGTAGGCTCAAACACTTCTGACTTTTACACATTATTTTTATTTGCTTAAAGGCTTCAAGGCTTGAAGGCTTGAATCGGTTCGTTGCAGTTGAGATTTTTTGAAATTTGAAATGTTGACGAGACAGTTGATTTGACAAGGGCGGTTTCTGCAGGGAGCAGTTTCCTATTGACTGCCGTGCAATGATAACTCCTATTGCCCTTTTATTATTCATTTTCTCTTTAATAGATAAAAACAAACTTTATCATTTTCTCTCAAGTTTCCCTCATATCCTTCATCAGGTTAGTGTTCTTTCCTCTTTGTTGCTTTCTTTTTACTATTTCCGATGGGTGCTAAAAAGGATCTGTCGAGTACATATTCCTGTTTGACCCAGGAAGAAGTAGAGGCTTTTTTTATCGAATGGGGTATCGGTTTGGAAACGGTTGCACCAGGTTGTGATGTTTCGATTGATCGATGTCCTCCTGGGTCGATTGCTTTGTATTGTCGCCACTTCCAGTTTTCTAACCTCCGTCATCCGCTTTCGATGTTTGTTTTGAATATTCTGGAGTATTATCGCGTTTCATTTGGTCAGATTCATCCACAGGGGATGTATAGGGTTTTGCATTTTGAACTTTTGTGTCGTGCTAATGGGTATGACCCAACTCTTTTGGCCTTTCGGTGGTTTTTTTCGTCTTGCAAAAAATGGTGACTGGTATACATTTGAAACTGCTAAGGTTGATACTTGTTTGGTTTCGTCTATGGTTACCAATCTTGGTGTTTGGAAAAATCATTTCTTTTGGGTATCTGAGACTATAGTTCCTTTTAAGATGGTGTGGAGGCATCCGGATGTTGTTCTCAATGAGCCAGAACCCTTAGAATCTGAGGTTAACAGTTGTTTTCCTTAGATGCCCTTAGGGCGTTGTCCTTTCAAGGGTTCGCCCGTTCCCTGAACATTTGTTGGTTTTGTTGGGTGTTAGTAAACTGTTGGATAAAAAGGATCGAGATCCTGTTCTAATGAGGGATGGACAGGTATGCATTTTATTTTTGTGTATGTGGATATTGTTTTATCGTCACTTATGTTTTAAAACCTTTGTGTTGTTTTTTGCAGTTATGTCTGCTCTTGATTCATCAAAAGTGGATGACACATCGGACGTTGGGTTTGACGATGCTGAAGCCACGAAGGGGGAGGATGCTGTTATGAAAGGATGGAACATAGGTTTGAGGGATCCGGTTATGTGAATGTGCCAAATGTGAAGGGGTTTTCTAAGTCTGTTGTGAAGGGTGCTACCCGGCGTTCAAATCGCCGTTTGATCAAAGGTGTTGACCAACCTTCAAGTTCTGGTCCCCTTGATCCGAGTGGTGAGGTGGAGGTTTCAGATGACTTGGTTACTTCGTTGAGGGTGAAAAGGAAGGTTTATCTGTGTTAGTTGGGAAAAAGAGAGGTGTTGCTAAGAAGGAGGAGGCATGGGTTAAAGTTGGTGAGCTTACACAAAAGCATGAGGCAGAGGTTGTGACTTGAAAAGCAGTTGGAGCTTCAATGGGGAGAAAGATAAGATGGCAGCCTCCCTTGCTCAGGCGAATGACGATAACAAGTGCTTATTGAGCAGGGTTTCAGCAGGTGGTTACTTATCTTCTTCATTCTGCCAATTTAACAGCGTCTTGGGTGGTGTGTTGGCAAACTTTAACCCATGGAAGGCATCAGGGTTATGTCGCTGGTTACAAGGCTTGTGAATCCGGCGATTCTCAGGAGAAGTCTTCCCTTTATCAGCCTGAAGCTCTCAAAGTCTTCCAAGATTCAGTCCGAGAGATGGAGCGTTTGACCTATTCTTATGTTGGTGATGGTTTCTAAGTGCTTTGGCAAGCCAATATCTGTTTTGCAAAGTCTGAAGCCTCATGGTCTTGATGAGGCTGCATGCAAAGAGGTGTTCAAGTCTTTGTCGAAGAAGCGCTCATGCTCTGGGGACAGTAAGGAGACCTTTTCTGGTGCTGATGAAGGCTTGAAGGATCCAAGCCTTGAAGCCTCGGGGACGGTAGCTGAAGAGGGTAAAAAGAAGAAGAAGAAGACCAAGAAGACAAAAGGCGATGAAGCCGGTGCCTCAAAGTCTATGGTTAGTGATGCCAAGTGAAAACTTTAAAACTCATTCGTAGCTTTCTTAGCATCTTAAACAATGTTATGTTATTTATGCCTTTTTTCTTTTTCTTTTTTTGAATAATTTTAGGGTTTGTAGAAACCCTTAAGGTTTTTGCTTTGTGGTTGTGGTTGGCCTTGGTGGCCGTTTGAACAATTTGATTGGAACACTTGTGGTTTCCTTATTAGCCTTGGTGGCTATGAACAATATTTAGGTTATGGCCCTAAGGCTTTTTAGTTTATGCATCGTTTTACTTGATGTTTTGTATCTTTGTCGTTCATGTTATAATGATACTTGTCTTGTTTGTTTGATGTGTCTGTTTATCTAATTTTTCTTAAGAAGATTTAGTGCTGCAGTCACTTTGGCTTCAAGGCTTCATTAGGTAAAAAGCACATGTTGTCTATCCTTTATATTACTACTTAGTGTATGTGTATTTCATAAACTTTCTTCTAAAGTTTAAGGAACAGTTGATGTAGGTTGTTCAGACCCGTCTATGAGACTAGTTTGTTGAAAAAATTTTCTAAGTCTCATGGAGTTGAATTGATATAGGAACTCACCCCTTATATAGGTTCATTTAACCCTTGAACCTATTGAGCGATGTGGCCTGGGAGCTCATCCCCTTACATGGCCCTTGCCATGGAGTTTTTTTGCAAGGTTCTCAACCTGATTATAGGATAGTTAAGACAAGTTATGATAAAGCTTCATCATTCATTCAAGAGGTTTTTCGTTTACAAAAGGGAAGATTATACAACTCCTGAAATACATTCTAAATTTTTGTCTAGACATGGAACCTTTTAAGGGTTTGGCCGTTCCAGTGCCTGGGAAGCTTTTTGCCTTCTGCGTCAGCCAACTTTAGGATCCTCCGTTATGGGCCTCAAGGATTGTGTATGGCCCCTCCCATTTCGGGCCAAGTTTTCCTTGGTTCTCTTTTTTGCTAGTCTCGTTATTTCGAAGCACGAGATCCCCTGGTTTGAAACGTTCATGTTTTACTCTTGCATTGTAGTAGGCTTACATTTTTTGTTTGTATTTGGCTTCCTGAATGGCGGCCTGATCACGAATTTCTTCGAGGAGTTGTAAGTTCAACATGGTCTCTTTTTTGTTTGTTTCGAGGTCCATGTTGAGTGTTCTTTGAGTCACAACTCAATCTCCGCTGTAATTACAGCTTCTGAGCCAAATACCAAGCTGTATGGTGTTCGTTTATGGCTTGTTTTTTCCGTTGTTCTTATCGCCCATAGAAGTTTGGGAGTTCTTCAAGCCAATTGCTTTCGTGTTTTCCTAGTCGGTTCTTGATACCTTCAACTATGCTGCGATTGGTTCTTTTGACTTGACCATTGGATTGTGGGCATGCGACCGAGCTAAATACTTGGGTTATTCTGAATTCTTGCACCATGTGCTGAAAGGCTTTTCAGTGAATTGCTTCCCGTTATCTGTGTCAGGACTCTTGGCAACCCGAAGTGACATATGATGTTTTCCCAAACAAAGTCAATAACTTGTTTCCTGTTATCTTTGCGAGTGGCTTGACTTTGGGCCACTTGGTAAAGTAGTCCACGGCTACTAATAAAAACTTCATTCCACCCTTGGCCTGTGGGAATAGTCCAACGATATCCATTCCCCATTTGTGGAATGGCCAGGCTGAAGTGATGGGAACAAGTTCGTGCTTGGGGCTCTTGGGAACCGGTGCATGTATTTGACAAGCTTCACACTTTCTTAGTTTTCTCGGACGGCATCTCGATGCATAGAGGGCCAAAAATACCCGAGATTCATCAATTTAGCAACCACTGATCTTGGTCCAAAATGAGCTCCACATATTCCCTCGTGAACCTCTTGACTAAATATTGGCTTTGCTAGGACCAACACATCTCAGCAACGGTGCAAGGTATCCTTTCTTGAAAAGGGTTTCCCTTTGCAACACGTACTGTCTGGACTTTACTCGAACCCTTTCGGCCTCTATCGGTCAATGGGTAATTCACCATGTTTGAGTAAATTTTCAATAGGAGTCATCCAATTAGGGCCTTCTTCAGTGATCACGTCTTGAACCTCTAATTCTTTGATGGAAGGGGTTTTCAACACTTCAACCAACACTTTTTGGTAAGATGAGCAAACGTGAGGGATGCAAGTTTGCTCAAAGCGTCGGCTCTTTTGTTTTGGGATCTGGGGACTTGCTTGATGGTACATGCTTGAAATGTGTTCATCAACTCTTTTGACTTTTCCCGATACTTTTTTCATGTTGGGTTCTTTTGCTACATAGCTATCGTTGACTTGACTTGAAACGAGCAACGAGTCCTGTGAAGACTTGAAGCCTTTGAACCTTCATTTCTTTGGCTATCTTTAAACCAGTGATCAGTGCCTCGTATTCAGCTTCGTTGTTAGTGTCTGAAATTCAAGTCGAAGAGCGTATGTAAACTCTAAACCTTCAGGGATGATTAAAATGAGCCCAGCCCTGACCCTTCAATGCTGGAAGCCCCATCGGTAAAAAGCTTCCAGACTTCAGGGTCAGTGGGTTCAGTGGCTGTGACATTAACTTCAGTGATTTCTTGCTTTGGTATTTCTATGATAAAATCTGCCAGGACTTGGGCTTGATAGCTTTTCTGGGGACATAGGTGATGTTATGTACAAGTTCCACAGCCCATTTGGCTAATCGTCCGGAATTTTCTGGTTTTTCAAGCACACTTTTGATGGTTTGGTCGGTGACCACTTGTATTGGGTGTGCTTGAAAGTACCTTCTGAGCCTTCTAGTCGTTTGGACTAGGTCTAAAGCAAGTTTTTCCAAAGGAGGATATTTGATCTCAGCCAGTTTTAGAGTTTTACTGAAGAAATAAACGGGTACCTGAACTTTGTCTCGTTCGATAGTTAAGACCGCGCTTATGGCTTCTTCAGCAGTTGAGAGGTAGACAAAGATTGTTTCTCCCGTTTCTGGGGCTGCTATGGTCGGGAGTGAAGCTAAGTGTTGCTTCATCTGGTTAAAAGCTTCTTCTGCTTCTTCCGTCCATCTAAAGTCTTTTTTGTTTGCACACCCCTTGAGTGTTTTGAAAAATGGGAGAGACTTCTCAGCTAGCTTGGAGGTAAAATGCTTCAGGGCTGCAAGCCTTCCGTTTAGACTCTCAACTTCTTTTTTGCTTTGTGGGGATTTTGTTTCCAAAACAGCTCTGACCTTGTTTGGATTGGCTTTTATACTTTGCTTCCCCACAATATGCCCTAGAAATTTGCCTTCCTCAAACCCGAATAAACATTTTACCGGGTTGAGCTTCATGTTGATTTTTCTCAGATTTTGGAAGGTTTCTTGAACGTCCTCGAGCATTTGATACTCGGTTTTTCTTTTTATCACTAAATCATCGACATAAGCTTCCATGTTTTTTCCAATTTGACTGGCGAATGCTTTGTCAATTAGGCGTTGGTAGGTTACACCGGCATTTCTTAGGCCAAAAGGCATCTTTTGATAGCAAAAAATACCCTTGTCTGTGTGAAACACGGTTTTTTCTTCATCTTCTTCTTTCATGAGGATTTGGTGATATCCTTTGTAAGCATCGAGGAAACACTTAAAAGGATAACCAGTAAGAGAGCCGACTTTGAGGTCAATTTCTGGCAAAGGATAACAATCCTTTGGACATGCTTTATTCAAAATCTTTGAAGTCGATACACATCCTCCAAGACTTGTCGGGCTTTCGAACCATATCAGGGTTGGCAATCCATGATTGGTACTTTACTTCTCGAAGGATTCCAGCGAGAACAAGCTTTTCAACTTCTTGGCATACATTTAAATAGCTATAACTTTTAACACTATAACTTGATGTGCGCCTTACCCGCTGGTGGCTGAGTTCTTGCAAATAGCTTTGGCAAGGATGGGTACACCGCCTCAACCTACCCCGTTAGTTGGCGCGAGCATGTTGAGCTGGTTGTTGAACTCGGAGAAGGAGGATGAAGTTGGGTCTGTGAGTTGGTAGCCGAGTAGTTTTGGGAAGTGTTGCAAAAATCGCGATTAATCGGCGACTAGTCGCCGATTAATCCCTAGTCGGCCCTCTACTGATTAATTTCTATTAATCGCTAGTTGGACCTAGTCGGCCCTAGTCGGTCGGAAAATATCAGGAAAATCGGAAAAAAGCAGAAAAAATCGGAAAAATCACATATTCCGGCCAAAACCTCTGTAAGACCCATACTTCTATTTAACAGTTTTCATATTGGTTTCGAGTATAAATGTATATTTACGATTACACATACATTTGAAAAATACGGGTTAATTAATCCATTTAAGAATTTAAATCATTTCAACATCATATTTATAACTTCGTCGTTTAAAATGACGACGAAACATAGTGCAGAAGCTTGTATCTTTATTGTGTTCGGTTATTCCTTGAGCTTGATCGTCATTCGGCACTTCGAAATATACCTACATTTCATAAACCATGAAATGGGTTAGTCATTCGGAGTTTATATGTGTTTAATCAAGTCCGGATGCTAAAACGAACAAGAAAAACAAACTTAGCCAGCTTTTTTTAGCCCGTCGAGTGCCACGACGGGAAATCCTTTAAGCCGTCGCGTGGCGTGAAAGCCGTCGTGCGGCGCGACGGTGATTTTGCCTTCTCGTCGCGTGACGCGACACCCTCTTTTCGACAGAAGGTTTCTTAGCTGGTGCGGCACATTCCCAGCAACCCTATCTCAAACTTGTTATGCACAAAAACTTACACAACTTTCAAAACACATATCCGTTTTACGATCCGTTTCTTTCTACGTGATCGTAATTTGATTTCCCATCATGTGGAGTCAAACCCCGACATCTGAATTAACAATTTTCTAGACTTTAAGCTCTCGGCTTTATATTTAAAGCATACATTAACATTTTTAACATTTTTCGTATGAATATAACGTTCATTCCTTCGTATCATACAAACTCACTCAATGGCAAGTATGAACATATACCGAAATCATAGATTATTCAAACACTTTCTTATTACCATCATGCATGATGATTCTAATCATGTTTATATCATCAATTTCATCATAATATTAAAACCCACTTTTCTAAGTGTGGTAAATCATCTAAACATCCAAATCATAGCAATCTATGTAAAATTTTCACTTAAGGTTTTGTTCCTAAGAAAGTATACATCACTAATTTGGCCATAGCCTCTACGATTCATACATAAATCACATATTCTGATGTTCATCAATTTTCACAACTTCAAAAAACATCAAATTTCTACATACCTTATGATCCCCTAGCTTGGGTGATCGTTAATTCATGTTCCTTTTGAGTTTGAGCCCCAATTCATTCTTTAATTGTTGATTTTTGATGAACTAGGGTTACCCCCCCCCTTTTTCACCTCCTGATGATCGTTCTACACACACACACTATGTGTGTGTTGTGTTTTAATTTTTGTTTATAAATAACTACTTTTCATCTTATCAACTTTGGTCCCCCAAGTTTAGTTTTGGTTAGAATATGCTACTAACTCATTGTTTTTATTACCTACTTTTATATATTACTAACTAGGTTAATTATTCCTAGTTACTTTGTTTACGGTTCACTTTTACCATTAATGGTGTTTTACCCGCTCATTAATATTGACGTGGTTTGATTACCAAACTCGTTTTTGGGGTGTTACAACCTCCCAGATTCCGGTCAAAACTTGTCCACTTAAAAAATTACGCATGAAAATGTGTATATATGTATAAAACTTAAAACTATACATAAAAATTCCGATTCGAGTAATCCCGATTAATCGCTAGTCGCCACCCCACCGGCCAACTAGCACCTAGCGAGTTCTACAACCATGGTTTTGGGTAGTGGGTAGATGGCCCCAATCTATTTGGGTTAAAATGGATTGTTTTGGGTTAAATGAAGTGGCATAATTCTATTGCTTGGTGAAGTGGGTTGAATTGAGTTCTCAGTTGGGTGCCCCGCCACCCTTAAACGAACACCGTGTTAAATAAAACTCGCCTGGAATTTCGATTGTTATCGAATTACATGGATTTGATGGGCCTTTAAAATCCATTATATCAAATCAATGCTTAATAAGGACATCAACTTATACACTTTTGTAATCACTCTTTAAGGAATTTTGTTGAATGTCGACTTAAGCAATTTTGTTGTACGATAGTTGTTAAGAAAAATAAGGGAAATTTTGTGTTTATCTATGATATGGGGTTATATCAAAACATTAATAGTATAATTTAGATTTTTCAATTATAATTCAGATCTTAACATGTAATTTCGATTTATTTGACTTTTCAGATGTTAGTTAGAAAACAACAAGAAATTTAAAACAACTGAAAAAAGATATCGACCCTTGTCAGCAGTGTATCCACTCTATAAGTGAGGAGCAGCCGTATCCTTTGAGAAAAAAAAACATTTAGTGTTATTTTTAGAAAAAAAATCCAGCCGCTTTCTTAAAACTTTAGTAATGCCTACTGATTTCCGGTGAGAAAAAATATGGGTCCCGTCCACCGTTGGCAATCACATGGCTATTATTTAATAGATATTTTTATAGAAAATGATAAAATGGGTTTTTTGTTTTTCTTCAATAACCTAGGAGGAACGCTAATACCATATGGTGTATTACTCTAGATTTAATTACTAAGAACACCCGTATGGGGCAGTATTTGGGCGTGAGTTGCCTGAAAAAACCCTCAAAAACGTCCGCGCACCGCCTCCAGGGGCGATTTTCTTCAAAAAATGGGTTGGAGCATGCTAAATTAAATGCCGGATGAAGATTTTGTTGGCCAATCACAATCTTCCTTCTTTTTGTTTGGCCAATACCTTTTTTATGGTTTTTTTTATTTAACTATTTACACTCTTTTAACATAATGCCCTACGCACCTACATACTTACTACACCTATTTTAGAAAAATACCACATAATATCCGACTAGACCTCCAAATAAAAGGATAATGCCCAAGAATCTTCGTTTACCGCTGCATGTTGTCTAAAATGATTTTTTTACGGTTTACCCTTTAATAAAATATAATATAACATAATCCCAACAAAATATCCATTTCCGTTAAAAAGTTGCGATCGGAATCGTGCTTGTGGAACAGTGACAGACCCTGATTGTAGTTGTCAGGTCTAGTTGAAGCAAAATGACAAGTTAAATAATGACAAATACTTTGCGGCGAAGAAAGAAAGACTAACAAGTTGCTGATGTACTTTTAGTCCTTTTAGTTTTAACAATTACAATCATTGTCTTAATTTGTTTCCATGTTGCTTTAGCCATGCTCAGTTTTTTGAAAGCATTATGTTACAAAAAATAATATATCATCATATCCCCTCGTTAGTAGTGTTTATTGGATCGGATCGGATCGGATCGGCTGTTAATTTTCATTCGTATGACTTAGTACTCTTATCAAGGACGGATTCATGATTTTTTTTCTAATGTGGCCTATTTTTTTCGGTGTTCAAAATTTTCACAACAAAACTTTAAAACTTTCAGGTCGGTATTTGTTTGGGTCGGGTCAGAATGAGGTTTGATTTAATTTAAAAAAACAGAAAAAACAAGCTATATAAGCATTGAACCTATAACCTCTTGTTGGTAAAGATGAGGTACCAGTACCACTACACCAACTTTCATTTTCTTTCTATAATGTCCACCTAATTGTATTTATGGGGTTCTTATAAAATTTAATATTTCGGATCTACTAATTTAAAAAAAAAACGTAGGGTCCAGAACCCAAATCCGCTCTATGTGGATCCGCCCCTTTCTGTTATTTTCAGTAGGTTCTGAGAGTAAGTTACATAAAACATATTTTTTGGTTGGCTTAAAATTTCACATATTATCCCTTAAATAGATGATAGTTTCATTTAAGGTTCACGATATATGAACCAACTCATTACTGTAACATGACTCAACATAAAATTGAATAGTTAGTGTTTGGCGGAAACATGTTTTGATCATAAAGGGGGTAACTCGTTAATGACACGAGTAAAAACATGAGTAAACCCTTAAATAGATGGTAGTTTCATTTAAGGTTCACGATATATGAACCAACCCATTACTGTAACATGACTCAACATAAAATTGAATAGTTAGCGTTTGGTGGAAAAATGTTTTGATCATAAAGGGGTAACTCGTTAATGACACGAGTAAAAACATGAGTAAACAAGGTTAACTCATTTACGACATGAATGACATACTTAACTTCATGTTAAATAGGACACACACTACACGCGTATTGTTCGACTATTATAATAATATATTTTTATTAATAATTACATATATATATATATATATATATATATATATATATTAATTATAGTTAATGTTTTAAATAGGTTAACACGACACATTTATTGTCAGTTTATAAAAAAACATATTTTTATTAATAGTTATATGTATTAATTAAATATATGTTATAATGTTTGGTAACTTTGTTTTATTTTGTTAATTGTGTCTTGTTATATTTTTATCGTGTTTAATCAATCGTATATCTTTCTTATTAGTAAACTGTTTACATTTATTATAAACTTATAAATAAGCAACCTACTTGTGCTTGTTGTTGTTGTCCTCTTGCCTTTGGGAGGTTTTAAAAAAAAATTAGAATTTTCATTTCTAGCTCTAAAATTTCAATCTTCGGAAAATTAAGTATAAAGTTTCAACCTTTGTTAATTTAAGCCCCTTTAATTAATTTGATTTTTCACTTATAATTCAAAAGTTACCATCCTTTTCAATTTAACCTTATTATTATTTTTTACTTTTAACAAAAACACTTTTCATCTTTTGCAACTTTGATCCCTTATACTTTTCATGTTTCGCAAGTATCTGTTTAACTTTTCGTTCTAGATTTTCCGAGTTAACACGCCGCAACGTGTGTGTGGGGTTCAACGTTTTTCCATCTACTTTTCCCCGTTTCACAGGCCCGTTGCAACACATCTATTTTTCCTCATTTGATAGGTCTGTCGCCACGCGCGAGTCATTGATCGACTTAGTTATTCTTTTCTATGTTTTACACACAGGCTCGCGCGGTCATGTAAGAAACATTCGTCTTTCATCTAATATGATATATAACTAACGAATCTTCCGTCGCATTGCGGCGGGTGGTAATTCTAGTTTGTGTTAAATGTGTGTTAATATGCCATGTTTTTTAAACATTTAACACAACATGAAACATTTTGGAAACGGCAGTTTCATCTTCTGTCAACAACGCTTAATCGTCCAAAAAAATGATTAGACTACACCTAACTTGTATATTTCATTTTTACGTTAAACAAAAAGATTGTCGTATTGTTAACCACTGCTATTCTAATCACATACTATTCTAATCACATGGACACATTAAAACACGTCTTAATAAATTAAAATAATTGTTTTTTTTCTAAATTTATCTTTATAATTTGTTTAACCTCTCATGTATATATTCCATCTCTATCTCCATATTTCAACTATGTTATTATCCCTTTCTTTCATTTTCTTATTTAAGGTGCAAACCAAAATACTTGAAGCTACAAACAAACAATTCATAAAATACAATCTTTCAATATTAAAGAAGTGTATAGTGAATCTTTATATATAGAGATTCACTATAGCATATCTTTATATACAGAGATTCACTATAGCAAATCTTTATATATTAGAGATGGAAATAAGACAGAGATGAAGATAGAGATTCAGATGAAGAAGGAAAACAAAAAAAAATCTCTAAATTTAAAGATAGAGAAGGAGATAAAGACTCCACCGTGATTGCTATAAGTGCAATTCCATTAAAATCTCCATCTTCATCTCCAAAAAATCATATTATTTTGATTTATCTTAAAATTTTATTTAACCTCTTCCTACATCTCATTTCATCTTTGTGTGTTTATTTTTCCTTATCTTACATGTCACACCCCAACCGATGCGGAAACATCGGGGTG
The DNA here is from genome assembly GCA_947069175.1 of Scalesia atractyloides. Classification (NCBI taxonomy): domain Eukaryota; kingdom Viridiplantae; phylum Streptophyta; class Magnoliopsida; order Asterales; family Asteraceae; genus Scalesia; species Scalesia atractyloides. The sequence goes on along the minus strand of CAMTDV010000004.1, from coordinate 69,887,660 downwards.
TGGCACTAGGCGAACCAGATTGTCTCAAGAGAAATTCCATAACAACTATTAAGCGATAAAAATTTTAACGTTCAACATCCCATACTATTAAACAATAAAATCCCAATAATTATTACAAAACATAATATCTCTTAAAACATATCAAGTTCCCTAGATTTATTACATGATTTTCTAAGCGAAATCCTAAACCAAAAGCAGCAATAGCAAATATCCTCAACCTGCCACATATGTTAAAATAAAACGTCAATACAATTAAGTAAAGGTGAAGCATACAGGTTTGCGTACAGAATAGATATAAAAAGCGTTTAGCATACACCGCATGACATTACGTAAGAATGTGAACTATGTATCTACTAGATTCAAGTAAACCAACAAACCACGAGTGAGAGGCACGCAACAAGTGTCCACGTCCTAAAGAGAAAATAAATGAGAAATAAAATGCGAGCCTTAACAACTCCGGGCCTCCGGGTGGCGGGTCAACCTCTAGCAAGCTATCAGTAAGGGTGGCGTACAAGCAATCAAGTAATACATACAATTCAGCAGATTTCATGTATAGTCATGTATAGCGGATTGTGAATAAGGTTTAAGAGTTGTGTGAAGATGATGATTTCACCCAAAAGTGCGTTTAAGCGTAAAGGGGTTCAAGTATACTCACCGGCGATGCGATTAAAGAGAGATACGGGATCTGAGATGAGTTGAGGAGAGCGCCGATCAGCCTGTAAGCGAACAAAGTGCATCAGTCTCCCGAATTGTTGAAAGGTTAACGGTTGAAGGAACAATAGACAAGTTCGGTCGAACTTGTACCTTGGGGTACAAGTTCAGGCGAACTTGTGCTATTATCCTTGATGGAGCACAAGTTCGGGCGAACTTGTGTGTATGTCAATGAAGGGAGTAGAAGTTCGCGAACTTGTATGTTTGTTGTCAGATTTGATCAAGTTCGGGCGAACTTGGTCACCAATCTGGTGACAAGTCCGAGCGAACTTGATGTCTTCCGAGCGACCTTGACTATTTTGGCATCCAAATCGTCCGTTTTCGCGTTGTTTGCTGAGGAAATCGAGTGTCCATCCCTCCAACCTTAAGCCACTGAGTAAAACTTAGGCTTGAGAGGTCTTTTGGAGTGAGTTTAGCCATTTTACAGAAACTCGGGCTAATCCGGGCGAACTTGATGGTTCGTACGGGTTAGTCCAGCTTGTGTAAAGTGACAATCTCGTCCTTCTGCTTCCGGATCTGAGATCTTGCTTAACCACGCCTCATTCCACTTCAAAGTGAACGAAACATATGTCATTTAGTCCGAATTTGTGTGAAAATCGATGTTTAAAAGGGGTTTTACTTAGATCTATGCATAGATCTAAGTGAAAAACAGAGGTTTTGTAGAAAAAGATGAAGTTTTTCGTAAACAGATGAGTTTTGATGAGATCGAAGGCAAAGCCTTGTGCAAAATCATTGTAAAACGTTGTAGTAGCTTGAAAATAGGTTGATTCTTACTTAGAAAACGAAAGTATTCGATCGGGAGAGCACTGAGCGAACTTGGTCAGCAAGGGGAGCATGAATGAGGAGCTGGGTATTTATAGGTGAGGTTAAGAATTGGCTGGAAATGATCAAGTTTGGGCAAACTTGTCACAAGTTCGGGCAAACTTGTTACAAGTTCGAGTGAACTTGATTAATTCCTTTGATCTGGGAGCCAGTTCGAGCGAACTTAGCTCATATGTTGAGTTCTGGTGGCCTAGACAAGTTCGGGCGAACTTGGCCTAAAGGCGAAGTTTCGTTTGTTGTTTTCGTGTTAGGAGTTCGTTTGTCGATTCGGTTCGTATTAGATAGTTATATTAAGCATTTTAGCGAAGCGTTAATCGTTATATTACTATTGAATTTGAGAAAGAGCGAGTTGCTAGAGTGTGCGAGCGTTTTAGCGATAGTAAACCATAACATAAACAAACATAACACATAAAACATAATTCCACATAATTAACTGCGTTTTGCGATGCGATGTGATAAGCGATGCGATGGCACAAGTGTTTATTAAACAATAACACACTCGACTCTTTGAAGTAACATAGTTACTTGTGATTGCGTTGAATTTGGCAGTGAGTTTAATAAGCGATTAGATGAGATATCATGCTTCAAGACATAATTAATTAACACAAACTTTCTCATAACCGAATCTCAGAGTACAACGATAGATATAAACGGGAAATAAAATAACAACGAATTTCCGAGTTGTTACAGTCTCTCCTACTTTAGGAAATTTGGCATTGAGTTTAATAAGCGATTAGATGAGATATCATGCGACAAGACATAATTAATTAACACAAACTTTCTCATAACCGAATCTCAGAGTACAACGATAGATATAAACGGGAAATAAAATAACAACGAATTTCCGAGTTGTTACAGTCTCTCCTACTTTAGGAAATTTCGTTCTGAAATTTAAGTAGTGGCTGCAACAAAGAGATGCGGATATTTAGCTTTCATATCACTTTCCAATTCTCAAGTGAACTCGGCACCGCGTTTGCCTTCCCATCGAACTTTCACAATAGGAATGCGAGAGCGTCGAAGTTTCTTGGTCTCTCGGTCCATGATTTCTACTGGCTTTTCCACAAAGTGAAGAGTCTCGTTTATTTGCAGATCTTCGAGGGGAACATGAAGATTCTCTTCAGCTAGGCATTTCTTGAGGTTCGAGACATGGAAAGTCGGGTGTACGTTGTTGAGTTCCTCCGGTAGTTCGAGTCGGTAGGCCACTTTGCCAATTCTTTCCAGAATCTTAAAGGGACCCACGTATCGTGGCGCTAGTTTCCCTTTCTTTCCGAAGCGGATCACTCCTTTCCAAGGTGCAACCTTTAAGAGAACGTGATATCCCACTTCGAATTGTAGGGGCTTGTGGCGTTTATCGGCATAACTCTTTTGGCGACTCCGGGCTTTCAAGAGATTGTCTCTGATTTGGAGGATCTTGTCTGTCGTTTCTTGTATTAACTCGGAACCGCTGATTTGTGCTTCTCCGATCTCGTGCCATGCAATAGGCGATCGACATTTCCTTCCATATAACGCCTCAAAAGGAGCCATTTGAATACTAGTATGATAACTATTATTGTACGAGAATTCTATTAAAGGTAAATGCGTATCCCAATTACCACCGAAATCTATGATGCACGCACGAAACATGTCTTCGAGGGTGCGGATCGTGCGCTCAGTCTGACCGTCGATTTGAGGGTGGAAAGCGGTACTGAGATTAAGTTTAGTATCGAGAGTGGATTGAAAAGTCTCCCAGAGACGAGAAGTAAAGCGTCCATCGCGGTTAGAGATGATGTCACGAGGCGTCCCGTGTCGACAAATGACTTCGTCGGTATAGGTTCGTGCTAATCGTTCTACCTTAAAGTCTTCTCGTATGGCAATAAAATGAGCAGATTTTGTAAGGCGATCAACGATAACCCAAATGCTATCGTGACCAGAGGAGGTGCGAGGGAGTTTCGTAATGAAGTCCATGGCTATACTCTCCCACTTCCACATCGGGATTTCGGGTTGTTCGAGTAAACCAGAGGGCCTTTGATTGTAACATCTGTCAAAAACCGGGTTATCCAAACCCGCTTCGTTTATTAAACCGAATAATCAGTTATAAATTTCGTTGCGTATTTATGATTTATTTTAATTTTAAACAATACATAATTAATAAACAATTTAGAATTTAAAAACTATAATAATTAAAAAGTGAAAATAAAGTAAATAAAAAAGAAAACCGGCTGCCGGGTTTCGAACCCGGGTCAGCCGGAAGACATAACTAACACATATCTCACCACTCCGCCACTTGAGTTGTTTGTTGATTTAGCGAAACAATTAATACATATAATGAAACTCGAAATCAAATTCGGTCATCAGCGCGCCCAAATCGCTCTCGCCGGAAATACCGACGATTTCGCCAATTATCGACGGTTTCCTTTGACTTAATGTAAGTATTAACATCGACATCAGTTATAACCGATGTCTAATCCCGCGACATCAGTCATAACCGCCGGAGAAAGGCTGACCACGAATCAAGACTAAAATCAGACCCAATTCATCGTGATTCTTCCCTATAAATACACATCCAAGTCTCTGGAAATCATTTCGCTTAAAATCGCACCATTTCTTGAATCAATTTCACTCGCCGGAGATATTCTGAAATCGCCGGACTTTCACCGGAAAACCGAGACTTACATCAAAACGGTAAATACCTCGACTCTTTCGGTTTCAATCCATTGTTAGACTATTACTAACTTCAATCCATCAACCAGAATCAGTCCCAGACGACGTTGCCGGATATTCTGCACTCGCCGGAAAACCTCTGGAATTTCCAAAATCTTGCTGTGAATCGGTATAATCATTTAAACCTTCTGATAATCATTGTTTAGTAACTCAATTTCGCAACTAATCGATCAAAACTGTTAATTGATTCAATCAGACGAAATCCACAAATCAGAGCCGACGACCATTGCCGGAATTCTGAGAAATACAGTCTGATCGGTACATTCGATTCCTTAACTGTTTTTATCCATTACATTTCAATTAGTAATATGTTCGACGAACGAATTAAACAAGAACAGAAGAATATCGGTCGTCTGAGTCTTTGAATGAAGAAGACGAAGTCGACGATGTTTATAAGAATAATTAAAACAAGTTATTAAACCGGGTTAGACACACAGTCCAGCGGTAGACTGTGTGTAAACACACAGCGCACGTCTCGAGTTCGATCCCTGACACGACCCTATCCTCTGAAATAAAAATGTTCTTTTTTTAAACCGAACCGTATTAACTCGCTGTAAGATGTTAAGTTTAATAAAAACCAGTATTTTAACCAGGTTAGACACACAGTCCAGCGGTGGACTGTGTGCAATGTTAAACAACGGGTCCCGGTTCGAGTCCTGTATTGTGCACCGGTTCGACTAGTCAAAAAACCGTTTTAATTAAATAAAATTCTGAATAAATTAAATGGTATATAAATATAATTAAAAACAGAAATATTTCGGGTTAGACACGTAGCTCAGTTGGTAGAGCTGCGTGCACGCGTACGAGAGGTCATGAGTTCGAACCTCACTCAGCGCATACATACACAAGGTCCGAACCGGTCAACAGTCAAAGTCAACGGTCAACCCAAAAAGTCAACATTTTTTTATATTTTTATTTATTTATTTAATTTAAAAATCAGTTAAAAATACTTAAAAATAATATTTTTAAAGTTAGAAAATGACCTAAAACTCACAAAAATAAATCTAAAAACCCTATTAAAATTGTTAATAAAATCCACTTATTTACCGTACCTTTCCGTTATTATTTAAGTTAGTTATTCCTCGTCGATCAACTCTCTAAACTCGTGCGCATTCAACATCATCAAACGAACGCAACCGCTGTGAGTGAATTATTACAAATTCCCCTTTTTATTCATGTTTTGGGGTGTATCATGTGTCGCTTAAATTAATTTGCTTATTCAAACTCGTGCTATACCATTATATGATCTAAACTTAGAATGTAAATATTGATTGTTGTGATGTATTACATATTGTCAAGTTGTATGCAAATTATTTATTAGGCCCATCAGTTCCTCGTGGGAGACGAGTTGAACAACGCGTGCCTCAAAACTCATTCATTAGGCCCATCAGTTCGTTGAACAACGCGTGCCTCAAAACTCATTCATTAGGCCCATCAGTTCCTCGTGGGAGACGAGTTGAACAACGCGTGCCTCAAAACAATCAATTGTTGTATGTGTGTAATATTTAATATTATGTGTTTTGTGAATAAATTTACATCTACATTTACTCATATGTGGTTATGCACTTTATTTTATAATCAATACAATAAACACGTTTAAATGTTTTCATAGGATTCACTCGCCAACTTTTTGTTGACCCAAAAAAACCATTTTTTACACATGATACAGGTGGACAGGATGAAGCAAGGAACACATAGGAAAAGTGCCTTAGAAGAAAAATAATGAAGTCTAGAAAAATGTATAGAACATGTTGTACTAGTATGATTTGATTGTATGATCTCCTTTAAATTGTAATAATAAATATGAAACATTATAATAAATGTCATGAGCTTTGATGAAAACCCAATCATGCCCCGATCACCTTTTTCCGTTACGGGTCGGGGTGTGACAGATTGGTATCAGAGCTTTTGACTATAGGGATATAGGATAGGTTATTAGACCCTTAGAGCCTATACTATAGTTGATTAGATTTTAATTGATTATGTGGTTACATGCAAACTCATGATGTTTATTTGTTTCGTATTTATACATACACAAATGCATGCAAACACTTCCAATATTATATTTTGTGATACATAATGAATTATACTTACAGTCAAACATACATAATTACATACACATTCATCATACATATTTCAATGTTCACATATTCAAATCACCTTCATACTTCCGTTATTCAAGATTTTGTCGCACTGTTCATTTTTCAATCTCATCAAAGTGAGTTCTACGACGGGCATGTAGTAACTGTAAGGGTACGAGTACCGGTAGTCGGAACGTCCTGTCTAGGTTGGCATTCGTATAAATCCAATATAACGGACCAGTTTGCCTACCTGGGGACTAACGATGAGAGTACGAAGGACCTATTAGGCCAAAGCATGCCACACCAAACGTCTTTCGAACTAACCCCACTTTGAGGTGTCACCGTGTCCACACCTGTATTCCCTCCGAATATCATACGTTACATACATATTTCTCGATTTTCTCCGGGTTTTAGTGTACGTAACCAGGCTAACACATGCGAACCATATGAAAAACCCGGTAATCATGGGGGCCCACATGATTACGAAGGTGAAGCATGGCGGCATGCAAGGCCCAATTACGAGCAGAGCCCAAGACATCATATGGATGTAGTAGATTTATTATTCTATATTTATTTTATGAATGTTCATTCCTAAATACGACACATGACCCCTAAAACGTCCAACTCATACTCTTGATATGTATTCCTTGTAGATGTCTTCTAATCTCGCTCGTAGGAAGATGAGATCAGGAAAAGCCCGCGAGCGCATGGCTGCCCAAATCGCCCAACAAATGGCTGCCGTAATACCCAACATTGTAGTTCAAGTTCAACAAGCCCTTACCGCTAATCCCGTCAATCAAGAAGATCAAAATGTTGTCAACCCTCCCCCAATTACCACTAAATGCACCTTCAAGTATTTCAAATCCTGCGACCCTCCAAAATACGAAGGGACTGAAGGTGTCACCGCTCTCCTCCATTGGTTTGAGGAAATGGAAAACACTTTTCTTAATTGCGATTGCCCCGATGATCGCAAAGTGCGATATGCTACCGGTCGTTTGCTTGGAATAGCACTTACATGGTGGAATACAGAGAAGGCCAAGCGAGGTGTTGAAGATGCTATGACTTTGACTTGGGAAGAATTGAAGGAAATCATGACAAGACGTTTCTGTCCAAGAAGCGAAATCAAGAAATTAGAGGATGAGTTCTATTCTTTGAAACAAAAGGAAGGCGACCACACTACGTACAACAAGAGATTCCTTGAGTTAAATCAAATGGTCCCCAACTTGTTCACTCCCCTCTACCGTTTGATCGAGCACTACATTCGAGGTCTTCCTTCAAAAATTCAAGACTCCGTAATAAGTACCACACCTACAACTTTGGAAGCAGTAATGGAGTTAGCTACAGAGCTCACCGAGAACCGCATACGAAATAAAGACTTCAAGGAGGAGAAGAAGAAGGATAAAACATCAACTGAAACCTCAAACTCCACCCAAACCGAATCCCCTTCTCAACCCATTTCTAAGAGAAAACGAGATGGGCAAATATTCGCTGTCACCCAACACAATCAACCAGCCTCACAAGCCGTACCCCTTCAAGCTATCCCAATCACTCAAGTAGCACCCAACTCAACTTACCCAAATAAGAAACCTTACCTTGGACCTCACCCTCAATGTAACACCTGTTTTTATCACCATCCATCTACCTTACCTTGTCGACTATGTGCGAATTGCGGACGCTATGGTCATTCGAGCAAGGTTTGCCGCACCTCTCAAAACCCAACCTCACCCCCTACTCAAAACATGATCCAAACATATCAACAACCCCAATACCCCATGTTTTCTTATGTTCGAGCTTGTTTTAATTGTGGCGACCCTACCTACTTTAGAAACACGTGCCCTCGATTGGTTAACATCATAAACGCCCAAGCTCAAGCAAACCCAGTTAACCAAGCAAATCAAGAAAACCTAACCACTAGGCCACCAGCAAGAGGAAGAGTTTACAACATCAACGCCAATCCTGTTGAAGATAACGACGGCCCAAACGAACCACCCAACTAGTTTTCTTCACCAAAAATCAAGAATCCAACTCCAACCGCTTAGTTTTTATGTTTTCTTTATGTTATCTCAATCTTCACGTACCTCAATTATAAATTGGGAATTTATCCAAGAATCTTAGTGCGAAATACTATTTCAGTTTTGTGTTTATACTCATTGATTTAACATTCATATCATCATACCTCACGACGTATCTCCGTCTCATCATTTAAAGAAGATGGGCTGTGTCTCACTTCTACATAGACTAACCTCTTCATCATAACAAACAAGAGAGGTACTGTCACCATTCAAACATGTATACTTTCAGAATTTAGACTCAAGCTTTGGTTGTTGTGTTTGTTTATGTTTTAGAGTCACATAGAACTAATCATAACTTACTGATAAAACCAATGAAAATTTGACAAGAATATGGTGGATACGCCGCTGGTACTTCCTATATATAAGTATTCTTGCCAAAGGATCAGAAGCATTGTCAGGCGGTTATGAGAAGTTCCATGTAGGTTTTAGTAATGTCATGGTTGAAGTTTGTTTTATACTCACTGATTTAGCATTCATATCATCATACATCTCAACGTATTTCAATCTCATCATTCAAAGAAGTTGGGCTGTGTCTCACTTCTACATAGACTAACCTCTTCATCATAACAAACGAGAGAGGTACTGTCATCATTCAAACATGTATACTTTCAGAATTAAGACTCAAGTTTTGGTTGTTGTGTTTAGAGTCACATAGAACTAATCATAATTTACTGATAAAGCCAATGAAAATTTGACAAGAATATGGTGGATACGCCGCTGGTACTTCCTATATATAAGTATTCTTGCCAAAGGATCAGAGGCATTGTCAGGCAGTTATGAGAGGTTCCATGTAGGTATTAGTGGTAGAAGTTTTTGTTTTAGGATATAACCTTATCTTTCCAAACGTATCAAAACCCATATGCATAAAATCATACTTAGTCAATCAACTCTGTTTATCCATGTTCCGTATTAATACACTTTAGGCAGCAAAAAGCGATTCCTGTAGCCAGGTATTCAACCCTTACTAGGAACGTTACCGCCTCAAATAAAAATTTAAACTCTTACCCCCTTCTAAGTATATAATTGTCAAAACCACCCTCCTTTCGAGTCAAACATACCACTACTTAAATTTCAGGACGAAATTTCTAAAAGTAGGGGATACTGGAACATCTGTCAAAAACCGGGTTATCCAAACCCGCTTCGTTTATTAAACCGAATAATCAGTTATAAATTTCGTTGCGTATTTATGATTTATTTTAATTTTAAACAATACATAATTAATAAACAATTTAGAATTTAAAAACTATAATAATTAAAAAGTGAAAATAAAGTAAATAAAAAAGAAAACCGGCTGCCGGGTTTCGAACCCGGGTCAGCCGGAAGACATAACTAACACATATCTCACCACTCCGCCACTTGAGTTGTTTGTTGATTTAGCGAAACAATTAATACATATAATGAAACTCGAAATCAAATTCGGTCATCAGCGCGCCCAAATCGCTCTCGCCGGAAATACCGACGATTTCGCCAATTATCGACGGTTTCCTTTGACTTAATGTAAGTATTAACATCGACATCAGTTATAACCGATGTCTAATCCCGCGACATCAGTCATAACCGCCGGAGAAAGGCTGACCACGAATCAAGACTAAAATCAGACCCAATTCATCGTGATTCTTCCCTATAAATACACACCCAAGTCTCTGGAAATCATTTCGCTTAAAATCGCACCATTTCTTGAATCAATTTCACTCGCCGGAGATATTCTAAAATCGCCGGACTTTCACCGGAAAACCGAGACTTACATCAAAACGGTAAATACCTCGACTCTTTCGGTTTCAATCCATTGTTAGACTATTACTAACTTCAATCCATCAACCAGAATCAGTCCCAGACGACGTTGCCGGATATTCTGCACTCGCCGGAAAACCTCTGGAATTTCCAAAATCTTGCTGTGAATCGGTATAATCATTTAAACCTTCTGATAATCATTGTTTAGTAACTCAATTTCGCAACTAATCGATCAAAACTGTTAATTGATTCAATCAGACGAAATCCACAAATCAGAGCCGACGACCATTGCCGGAATTCTGAGAAATACAGTCTGATCGGTACATTCGATTCCTTAACTGTTTTTATCCATTACATTTCAATTAGTAATATGTTCGACGAACGAATTAAACAAGAACAGAAGAATATCGGTCGTCTGAGTCTTTGAATGAAGAAGACGAAGTCGACGATGTTTATAAGAATAATTAAAACAAGTTATTAAACCGGGTTAGACACACAGTCCAGCGGTAGACTGTGTGCAAACACACAGCGCACGTCTCGAGTTCGATCCCTGACACGACCCTATCCTCTGAAATAAAAATGTTCTTTTTTTAAACCGAACCGTATTAACTCGCTGTAAAATGTTAAGTTTAATAAAAACCAGTATTTTAACCAGGTTAGACACACAGTCCAACGGTGGACTGTGTGCAATGTTAAACAACGGGTCCCGGTTCGAGTCCTGTATTGTGCACCGGTTCGACTAGTCTAAAAACCGTTTTAATTAAATAAAATTCTGAATAAATTAAATGGTATATAAATATAATTAAAAACAGAAATATTTCGGGTTAGACACGTAGCTCAGTTGGTAGAGCTGCGTGCACGCGTACGGGAGGTCATGAGTTCGAACCTCACTCAGCGCATACATACACAAGGTCCGAACCGGTCAACAGTCAAAGTCAACGGTCAACCCAAAAAGTCAACATTTTTTTTATATTTTTATTTATTTATTTAATTTAAAAATCAGTTAAAAATACTTAAAAATAATATTTTTAAAGTTAGAAAATGACCTAAAACTCATAAAAATAAATCTAAAAACCCTATTAAAATTGTTAATAAAATCCACTTATTTACCGTACCTTTCCGTTATTATTTAGGTTAGTTATTCCTCGTCGATCAACTCTCTAAACTCGTGCGCATTCAACATCATCAAACGAACGCAACCGCTGTGAGTGAATTATTACAAATTCCCCTTTTTATTCATGTTTTGGGGTGTATCATGTGTCGCTTAAATTAATTTGCTTATTCAAACTCGTGCTATACCATTATATGATCTAAACTTAGAATGTAAATATTGATTGTTGTGATGTATTACATATTGTCAAGTTGTATGCAAATTATTTATTAGGCCCATCAGTTCCTCGTGGGAGACGAGTTGAACAACGCGTGCCTCAAAACTCATTCATTAGGCCCATCAGTTCCTCGTGGGAGACGAGTTGAACAACGCGTGCCTCAAAACAATCAATTGTTTATGTGTGTAATATTTAATATTATGTGTTTTGTGAATAAATTTACATCTACATTTACTCATATGTGGTTATGCACTTTGTTTTATAATCAATACAATAAACAAGTTTAAATGTTTTCATAGGATTCACTCGCCAACTTTTTGTTGACCCAAAAAAACCATTTTTTACACATGATACAGGTGGACAAGATGAAGCAAGGAACACATAGAAAAGTGCCTTAGAAGGAAAATAATGAAGTCTAGAAAGATGTATAGAACATGTTGTACTAGTATGATTTGATTGTATGATCTCCTTTAAATTGTAATAATAAATATGAAACATTATAATAAATGTCATGAGCTTTGATGAAAACCCAATCATGCCCCGATCACCTTTTTCCGCTGCGGGTCGGGGTGTGACAGATTGGTATCAGAGCTTTTGACTATTGGTATCAGAGCTTTTGACAGATTGGTATCAGGAGCATTGCATAGCATACGCTTGAGAGTTTGAAAGGCTTCCTCTTGTTTGGAATCCCAAACAAAAGGCTTGTCCTTATGAGTTAAAGCGGTAAGGGGAACAACGATTTTTGAAAAGTCTGCGATGAATTGACGGTAGTAACCCGCCAATCCAAGAAAGGAACGGATTTCGGGTGCATTCTTCGGTGTAATCCAACTCTTTACAGCTTCGATCTTTGCAGGGTCAACGTGAATTCCTTGACTGTTAACAATATGACCAAGGAATTGGACTACTTCCAGCCAGAATTCACACTTAGAGAACTTGGCATAAAGGCGATTACCTTGAAGGAGTTTGAGAACTAAACGAAGATGGCGCGCATGTTCGGCTCTCAACTTCGAGTAAATAAGAATATCATCAATGAAAACAATGACGAAACGATCTAAGAAGGCTTTAAACACACGGTTCATCAAATCCATGAAAACCGCGAGTGCATTTGTAAGACCGAAAGGCATGACCACGAATTCAAAATGGCCATAACGAGTACGAAAGGCGGTTTACGTAATATCTTCTTCCAATACGTGTAACTGATGATAACCGGAACGTAAATCGATCTTATAAAAACAAGTAGCACCTTGAAGCTGATCAAATAAATCATCGATTCGGGGAAGAGGGTAACGGTTCTTTATCGTGAGTTTGTTAAGTTCTCGATAGTCGATGCACATTCGGAACGTCCCATCTTTCTTTTTCACAAAAAGAACGGGTGCACCCCATGGTGAAGTGCTCGGGCGTATGAAACCTTTATCAAGTAACTCTTGAGGTTGGCTAGATAGCTCACGCATTTCGGATGGTGCAAGGCAATAAGGAGCTTTATCAAACAACTTCAGCATGATTTTCACGAAGAAAATCCATGCCTACTATAATATCGAAGCTACCTAACTGCATAGGTATGAGATTGATCGAGAAGATGTGGTTGTTAAGATCGAGGGTACAACCACGTAGGACGGAGTTAATGGTAACGGTTCTTCGGGTGGCGACTTCAACATCGAAAGTCTTTGGGAGTTTAGCAACCTTACATTTTATACCTTTCGAATTCTAACGATACAAAACAGTTATCGGCACTAGTATCAAATAAACAAGAAGCCTAAATACCATTAACAAGGAACGTACCATTGCCAACATTGTTGTCGTTCTGAGCCTGGCGATGATTGAGATTGAAGGCTCTTCCACGCGCAGCCTGTGGTTGCTGCTGCTGCGGCTGCGGTGTTGTGGCTGCTGCTGAGGCTGAGACTGTTGTTCTTGCTTCACGGCTCTGTTAGGGCAGACATTGCTAAACTGGTTTGGATCACCACAAGTGTAGCAGGCACGTGCTTTTGGGGCTGGCGCTTGCTGCTGAGGCTACTGCTGGTTGGTCTGAGGAGCACGAGGTGGAGCTGGCAGTGCTGCTGGTGCTTGAGGAGCTGGCTGACGAGGACCACTACGGCAGCTGACAGTAAAGTGGCTGTAGATATTACAGTTGGTGTAGAAACGGCAGTTGCCACTAACTGGATGATGATAGGTACACTTCGAACACAACGGGTGAGGACTAGTGTACACACGCTTTGCAGGAGATGTGTTTGGTGTAGCACCCTGAAACGGCTGAGAGTTCAATGGTGCGACAGCTGCACAGTTCTTGTTTGGGTTTTCTCTCTTGCGACCTCAACGACTGGACTTAGATTCACGAGGTGGCTCGGTGGTAGCACTCGGCTTGGTGATAGCTTGGTTCGCGACTTTGTTGTTCTTGAAGTAACCAGCCTGAACCCTTTTGTCATTGATTTCTGCGGCAAACTGATAAGTTTTCTCAATGGTGGTAGGGCGAGCTGCTTGAACAAAATCCGCAACACAGTCAGGTAGAGAGCGGAAGTATTTCTTGATTGCCTTCTCAGTAGTGTCCACTTGACCGGGATAGATAATACTAAACTGCTTGAAGCGGGCTTTGAGGCCTGCGTTGTCGAGACCATCCTGCTTGATATCCCAAAATTCGTTCTCCAGTTTCTGAACTTCATGGGGAGGGCAGAATTCTTTCACCATGATTTCCTTGAGTTCCTCCCAAGGGAGCCCGTAAGCTTCATCGTTTCCGCGCTTGTTGCTCTCCACTGTCCACCTATCAAGTGCCCTCGATTGGAACACGCCGGTAGCGTTGATAGTGCGCAGAGCTTTGGGACATCCGCTTTGGCGGAATGTGACCTCGATGGAATCGAACCAATGGAACATAGTACTTGGTCCTTCAGTACCAGAGAAAATAAGAGGTCCACATACTTTAAATTGCATGAAGCTAAACGAAGACTTTGGCGCATCGGTTTTAGAATCAACCGAGGAGTTACTGCTGACAGCATGGATCTCGCTGACAATCAGGGGAATGACTTTAGCCATCTGCTTGGCTACCAGTGAGGCGATTCGCTTGTCTGCTGTAACACCTCGTAAAAACCTGTCCCGTAAAATTTCGACACGTGTCCCACTGATCCTCGTATGCCGTGTGCTAGACGAGAGGGACTAAAATCGTCAACATGTTATTTCATAACCTCTAAGAGGTGAATAATTAAAGTTGAGGGGTTAATCGTGTCAACATGCTTAAACTATGCCTCTGAGTGACTTTTTAACGAACCAGGAGCTTAATAGTGTTCAGTTATACGTTCATGAATACCCGAAACCTAACTTGAGGGGCCAAAGGTGCTGAATATGGAAGTTATTCGAAGTTGTAAGGTTGAGGGACTGAACTTGACAAGAAAGAAACATGTTTGGCTGTCTCGGAGCCGGGTCGCGGGCCGCGACCGGCTAGCCTACTTCTCTCGCGCCCCGCGAGAGGGTGCCAGTGACAGCCAGCATGTGGAGTCATGGCAGCCTGCATGTTTTGCACATATACGCGAGTTTCCACCCTCTAGCAGCTCAAGACACGTCCCTTAACACTTGTACTCATCCTAAACTGATCACCAACACCTGGAATGATCTAGTTCAAGCTCTTCAAGTATATATAGAGGCCTTGTGTGCCTTGAATCCTTGCTCATTTCAAAAACTCATCTCTTATCTTTTGCTCTGGCTTTCTTTGAGATTCCTGACCATAAGGAGACTCCACTTAGTTCTATTTTCGTGCTAGGACGTTGAGTAAGTGTCCTTAACTCCTCTTGTTAAGTTTTATTAGGCTTTAAGCCAAAGTCAAAGCGTTGACGTAAAAATGCTTTGACTTTCGGCTAAACCTTACGGTCCACCATAGTTCGGTACGAACATGGTTACGTGATCGTAATTAGGTAGGTGTTAATCCCTAAAAAGGGCACCTCTTAATTACAACGTTTGCTTGGTCAAAGTTATTAATAAAAAGTCAAACTGTGTCAGATTTGAAAATAAATTCATAAATGATAATGTAGGTGTTATAAAATATGTTTTAACACTTAAACAACTTGGTAATAATTATTAGAACATGTGTAAACATGTTCGGCTCGTCAATTCCAGGTTTAAGGTCGGTTCGCAACCGAAAGTCGTGAAGTTTGACTTCTACTTTGACTTTCAGTTCTGACCCGATTTAGCAACTCTAGCTACTGAAATTAAGTTGCATGGTGACCATGTTTAGTTGTAGTATAACCCTCTGGAGTTATATCACATGGTTACATAGTAATCCGAGCTTTTATGCAAGTTTCTGTTAATTATGTCAAACTTTGCTAAAATGCCCTTTTACTTAAAAACAAGGTTTTAATTACAAATGAGCATACAAATGAATTATGTACAGATGTATAAACATGACTAACTTATTTTGATGCCAATAATCTGGCCATAACCCAAGTTTTGTTTAATTATCGCAAATCATGCTTTTAAAGGACCAAAATGCCCTTTCGGTATCTAAAATAGTTTTTAACATAATTCTCAACAAAACTCGTTACCTATTTATGTAATATCATAATTAGGATTACTTGGGATGTTAAAATTAGATTGTAAACTGAGTTATGCACAAGCCTTTATATAATGCCGATAAATGACGATATTACCCTTATGATGCATAAAATGATTTTAAAGACACTTTTTATAACAAAACCATTTACCTATGTTATAATATATTAAATAGCTTATTTTGGTTATATAAACCTGATCATAACATCAGTTTTCCTTAATCATCTTGAATATCGTCATTTAGCGACTTTATCGCCATTTAGGCGCATAGTATGGTTTAAAACCATATTAAAGCACCAAGACTTGATACCTATTGATTTCAAAACTCATTTTATATATAATTACAGTAAGTACATCAACTAAACTCAGATTCCCAAGTAAATTATCAAGCTATGTGTGAAATGACCAAAATGCCCTTACAGGGAATAGTTTGGTCTTAAACTCTAAAACACACACATACTCGATATCCTACTGATATAACATCATAAATAAACTATTTTTACAGTAAGTCTATGACCATTACATCAGTTTGCTCATAATTTCTTTTACAAGTCATAAAATGACCAAAACGCCCTTTTGAGGCGTAACTTGATTTTAAAACCATAACGGGCATACATGTTGATATCTTACTGATATTACATCATGTTTAAAGTATAATGGCATATGGAACTTGTATAGGACTCACCCTATTACCCGGTTTCGCTTATATGCGTACGGTTCGGCCTACGTAACTAGTTTACGTAATTTAACCGAAACGGGTTTAACCTTATCATTTTATTATCAAAATCCAGAATGTAATATGTTTACCCATATTAAACAAGCCTCCATGCTTGTCGGGTTTAAACTACATTCTATTCCGGTCACCGCTTAATCTAGCGTCTATTACCGTTATTATCCTTAAGCTACCCGGTTCGAGTCTACAAAGTAGATAGGACCCGTTAGCATTCTAATTGCTTATAAATACCATCTTTTCCAGACTAATAGCCTCCCGAAAGATTGCCATCTAAGCTTACTTTTGAATATTCGGCTGAGTTAATTATCTTATTTGAAGAACTGCTCAGGTAAATACTTTTAACTTATTTTCCCTATACGGGCTTGGGACACGGTATAATAATACCGCTTGGTCGGGTATGGGATCATGTTATCGGATTGTGAATTACTAAATCCTTATAACCCATTTTATTCTGTATTGTTTGATAACTTAAATATTGGGGGTTAATTCGACCATGTCTGGGATATCCTTGCTTCATTTAAGTTACTAATGGCCACGACCTTCAGCGCGGGGTGTAGGCATACACCTGACAGACGCTAATGCTAATGAAATGATTAAATCCCGCTGGTGGATAATTTAAAGTGGCGTGTCGGTTAATCAGGCTATTCGGTTTCTGCACCAGACCCCATATGTATTGACAAACATGTAAAACTGTAAACAAGGTCATTTTGAACTATCCCAAGTTATTTATAAAATGTGCCAAGTGCACCGAAAATCATTTTAATAAATATTTACAAAATGAGTCGGTTACTAGTATTTACCAGTGAAAACTGACGTATTTTCAAAAGACCAAGTTACAGGTGGCAACGCGGAATAGATTGGGAGCTGCGTAGTAGCTAAATAAGGATCTTGCAAGTCCATAAGCTGCCAAAGTCTGTAGAACAATTTCCTTTGTAAATATTTATTCGATCCGCCTGTGGATTCGTTATTACAAGCCTGTAATTATTATTTTCGAACACTTGGACATTTAGTTTGTAATAGTAATTTAAACTCCAAGACTTCCGCTGTGCTGTGTGTTTGTTTGGTTATGATGATTTCAACTTACGTCAGAATATTCCCCAACCGGGCCCACCGGGTTACACGTGGAAATCGGGGTGTGACAGGTTGGTATGAGAGCCAACGTTCGAGTGAATTAAACACTAGCCTTTTGTGTTTAATCTCGAATATACACGAATAGCACATTCCTTAGACTTCCGAGTCTAGGCTTTGACCTAAGAGTATTCATTTCATTATTAAGTTATTATTATTATTTTGCTTTATTTTAATTTGTTATTGAAGCAGGAATGATGCCGCCTAAATTCAGACGAGTAGGAAAAGGCAAAGGACCCATGAGGGGAGGACCCTCAATGACTGGACCATCTTTCACTGGACCATCCTTCAGGCCACCTTATAGACCTTCTCTAGCTGGAGCAGCTAATCTACCAGAGTACAACCCTTACGAAGGATCCGGAGATTCTTCATTACCCTTTGAACCTTACCGACATTCAATTTCACATGAATACTCCCTACCTCATTCACATTCTCAGCATTCCTATCATTCACACCATTCCCATCAATCTCACCATTCACACTCCAATTCCCAACAAGAATACTTCAACTCCTATTTCGATAACCCAGTCAACCAACCCTCACCCGAAACCCCTCCAGTTGACTCACCGACACATATGGAGGAAGATTCCGACCCGGAGGAATTCCCACAAACCGGAGCATACAGTCACCCTATCGAGCTGTCTAGTGACTCAAACTCCTTGGCAGGATCTCCGTTCCGAGGTCCTGATGATTATGAGCAACGATGGGCGCAATATGTTTTTGTAAACACGCCCTCCTACCATAGAACTCCCCATCACCATCCCCCATCACCACATCCTCAAGCCGAGGATGTAGAAATGCAACAGGTGGACCAACCTCAGCCACCACCTGAATCATCATCACAACCACGCCGAAAGCATGGGGCACGTATGTCGGTGCGTGCTGGTCAAAGGTCAGGTTCGCTACCACCTTTACCACCCTCTTACCCCATCATCCCTGAGGACCCACAAATGGGTGGACCCTCAAACACATCGCCAGCGGCGGAACCCCCGCCGCAACCAGCTGTTGAGCCTCTGCATCAACCACCTCTATCACCGCCGGATTTTGCCAACCCAATACCTGCGTATACAGGACCATCACGGTTTTACACTGTTGATCCTCCTGGCTTGTATAATTACATCCATCATGGAATGGAGCAGGATCCTTATTATGATGCAGTTATTCATAATAACCTCGACTATTCTTCTTACCCTAGTTACCCACCTCCTTATGCCTCTACCGGATATCCGCCTTACGGGTATCCGTATCCAGTTGCGCCTCAGCCGCAACCACCTCCACCTCAGCTGCAACCACAAGCACCACTCGAGGCCATTAATGAGGCCTTAGATCAGGTCAGGGAAATGCGGCAACAAGTTAAGAAATCAGAGAAGAAAACGACCAGATTTATCAAGAAGCTTTATAAAGCCGTAAAGGGGAGGAAGGATGAGTAGAATTTGTATTTCCATTTATGTAATTTAAATTCAAAAAGTCCCTGTGTGGACATTGTTATTTCTTTTAAACCCCTGCGTGGGTATGTTTTTCTTATTATAGTCCCTGCACGGACTAAATTTTGTACTAAGACCTCTTTAGAGGCAATTATGTAATCCCTACCGTTTTAATGAAATTTTCAAAATTTTGATTTGCTTATGCAATCTTGTTACCTCTTTCTGGGAGCCTCGATTTTAATTCGAATTTTATCGCTCTGCCATAAATTCCAAAAGATCTTTCATGGTCCCTATGGACCTAAGTTATATGTAAAGCGTTCGTTGTAATGCAAAAGCCTAAATGGTTTAATCATACCATGGCTAACCTATAAAAATCTTATTTCACCATATAGTACCGAAGCGTTATGGCTCATTCAGACGGTGCTAGCAGCCATCATAATGATGATGATCCGAATAGGACAAATACAGGCATAAATGAGGATGAGTTCCAGGCTCGCATAGATGCAGCCGTAAGCAAGGCTATGGAAAAAGCCTTAGAAAAGTTTAACATGTCGAGTACTACTCTCTCTAAGACGGTATCAAAGGCTGTCTCAAAACCTCCCACCTTTGAGAAGAAAGATGATTCGGTACATTCCTCAAGCGTGAGGAGTGAGGCTAAGAAAAAGAAATCCATGATAAAACCAACACTCCCTCTGGTGGCTGTTCATATAAGTACTTCGTCTCGTGTAAGCCACGAGACTTCAATGGAGAGAAAGGGGCCATTGAGACCCTAAGATGGCTCGATGAGATCGAGACAGTGGTTGATATCAGCGGCTGCGCTGATAAGGACATTGTGAAGTTTGTATCTCAATCTTTTAAGGGTAGCAACCTGATTTGGTGGAAGGTATTAATGCAATCATCAGGTAAGGTCCACCTGTGTAACTTGGGATGGTCCCAATTTGTGGACTTAGTCAAGGACACTTACTGTCCACCGCATGAGGTGGAAAATATTGAGATGGATTTCCTTGCTCTCACAATAAAGAACCTCGATTGTCGGAAGTTTGTTACCGACTTCGACTCATACTCCCGGCTAGTACCTTATTTAGTCACGCCAGAACCTAAGCGCATCACGCGCTTCATTAATGCTTTAGCTCCAGAGATTAGGAGCTTAGTTAAGGCTATTCAGCCTAGCACTTATAAATCGGCTGTTGAGCTAGCCCTCTCCCTCACTCAAGATTATGTGAGGCGGTTGTCGGCCGGAAAGGAAGCTGAGGGAAAGAGAAAAAGGGAGGACGATAACTCCCAACGGTTTAAGAAGAAAGGAAAGTTTGGATCCCACGGGAATCAGAACAGGTCCAGAGATAGACCTGTGTGTAAAATCTGCAACAAAAGGCATGGAGGCCAGTGTAGGTATGACCCAAAGGCTAAGCCTTGTGGGATTTGTAAGAAAACGAGACCATATTAAGGATGCCACTAGCTTCAATTGTGGTGAGAAAGGCCACATAAAGACTAACTGCTCCAAGAATGCAAAGGATGAAAATGCAAAATCTGGTGGAACTAAGAAAACCAATGCTCGAGCCTTTCAGATGAGTGCTCGAGAAGCTGTCAATGACAACAACGTTATAACAAGTACTTTCCTCATCAACGATAGCTTTGCTAGAGTTCTATTTGATTCGGGGGCTGATAAGTCGTTTGTTGACCGTAAGTTTAGCAAACTATTAAACTTACCCGTAAGAACTCTAGACATAACGTATGAGGTAGAACTTGCCGACGGAACCATTGAAACCGCTTCTTCCATTCTGGATGGATGCTTTATATCCATCAAGAACCATTTAATTCCTATCTCTCTTCTGCCAATGAAATTGGCGGGGTTCGATATAGTCTTTGGCATGGATTGGTTATCCCATAACCAAGCCCGCATTTCCTGTGATAAGAAACTAATCGAGATCAAAACCCCATCCGGTGAAATGCTTACCATCTTTGGAGATATGCACTACGGGTTGCCAGAAAAAGTTTCCATGCTTAAGGCCTCCAGATGCATGAAGAGAGGTTGTGTCATCTATATGGCACAAGTAACCGTCGATGAACCTAAACCAAGGATTGAAGATATACCCGTTACCTCGGACTACCCATATGTCTTTCCTGAGGAATTACCAGGTCTACCCCTGGATAGACAAGTCGAGTTTAGGATCGACATTCTACCTGGATCTGCACCTATTGTGAGAGCACCTTACCGTTTAGCACCAACAGAAATGAAGGAACTAAGAACCCAGCTCGATGAACTTTTGGAAAAAGGCTTTATACAGCCTAGTTCATCACCGTGGGGAGCTCCGATCTTGTTTGTCAAAAAGAAGGACGGTTCAATGCGTATGTGCATTGACTACCCTGAACTTAACAAGATAACGATCAAGAATCGTTATCCATTGCCCAGGATCGACGATCTATTCGATCATCTGCAAGGAGCAAGTTATTTCTCCAAGATAGATTTAAGATCGGGATATCATCAGTTGAAGGTTAGGAGTGAAGATGTCCCAAAGACCGCTTTCAGGACAAGATACAGACATTATGAGTTTCTAGTGATGCCTTTTGGGCTCACTAATGCACCAGCAGCATTCATGGGCCTCATGAATAGAGTCTGCAAGCCTTACTTAGATAAGTTTGTCATAGTCTTCATTGACGACATACTTATCTATTCTCGTAATCAATCCGATCACGAGAAACATCTTAGGTGCATTCTGGAATTACTACAAAAAGAGAAGTTGTATGCTAAATTCTCTAAATGCGAATTATGGCTTCGCGAGGTCCAATTTCTTGGGCATGTAGTTAGTGAGCATGGTATTCAGGTGGATCCCGCTAAAATAGAAGCTATTATGAACTGGGAAGCGCCAAAGACCCCTTCTGAGGTCCGCAGTTTCTTAGGATTGGCTGGCTATTATAGGAGGCTTATCGAAAACTTCTCAAGGATAGCCACTCCCCTGACTGCTTTGACCCGCAAGAATATCAAGTTCGATTGGGGTCCAAAACAGCAGGAATCTTTCGAGATCTTGAAGCAAAAGCTGAGCAATGCTCCAATTCTAACCTTGCCAGAAGGCATTGAGGAGTTCTTCGTTTATTGTGATGCATCGCACACTGGCATGGGATGCGTGCTTATGCAAAGGGGCAAAGTGATCGCCTACGTATCACGATAACTCAAAGTGCATGAAAAGAATTACACCACCCACGACTTGGAACTGTGTGCCGTTGTATTTGCACTTAACATTTGGAGGCATCATTTATATGGAACCAAGTGTATTATATACACCGATCACAAAAGCCTCCAACATTTGTTTAATCAAAAGGATTTGAATATGCGACAATGCCGTTGGATGGAAACCCTTAATGATTATGATTGTGAAATCCGATACCATCCCGGCAAGGCAAATGTGGTCGCCGATGCGCTTAGTCGCAAAGAAAGGATTAAACCTTTAAGGATTAACGCTAAAAGCATTGAAGTCAGAAACAATTTGAACAAAAAGCTACTTGATGCGCATAAGAGAGCCCTGATGGAGGCTAATATTGCAAATGAGGAATTAGGTGGAACTGTCGAACAGTTAATGCCTGGAAATGATGGAATCCTCAGATTCAATGGACGAATTTGGGTTCCAGTATTTGGAGGACTTAGAGATTTGATCCTCCAGGAAGCGCATAACACTAAGTACTCTATTCACCCGGGAGGTGATAAGATGTACCAGGACTTAAAATCTAATTATTGGTGGATGGGTTTGAAGAAATCCATAGCCACCTATGTAGCTAAGTGCTTGACGTGTTCGCAAGTTAAGGCTGAACATCAGAAACCGTCAGGACTTCTACAACAGCTTGAGATTCCCACTTGGAAATGGGAAATGGTAACTATGTATTTGATCACCAAGTTGCCAAAGACCAAGCGTGGTAATGACACGATTTGGGTCATCGTGGACAGGCTGACTAAGTCAGCACATTTCTTGCCAATCAAAGAAACGTTTAGTTCGGACAAGTTGGCCAAAATGTATGTGGATGATATCGTGTCCCTACATGGAGTGCCGGTGTCTATTGTATCCGATAGAGATACAAGATACACCTCTCATTTTTGGAAAAGCTTCCAACAATCTCTTGGCACTCGATTGAACTTCAGTACCGCTTATAACCCGCAGACTGACGGACCGAGTGAGCGTACCATTCAAACTTTGGAAGACATGCTACGTGCATGTATGATCGACATAGGTGGTAGTTGGGACGACCACCTACCCTTGATTGAATTCTCATATAACAACAGTTATCATACAAGCATCAAGGCTGCACCTTTTGAGGCCTTGTATGGGAGAAAATGTCGAAAGCCCGTTTTTTTGGGCAAAAGTTGGAGAAGCCCAACTAACAGGACCTGAGATAGTCCTAGAAACGACGGATAAAATCTTGCAAATCCGCGACCATCTCAAAGCTGCCCGAGATAGGCAGAAGAGCTACGCGGATAAGAGGCGCAAACCTCTTCAGTTCCAAATTGGGGACAAAGTGTTATTAAAGGTGTCACCTTGGAAAGGCGTCATGTAATTTGGTAAAAAGGGCAAGTTGAGCCCAAGATATATAGGACCGTTCGAGATTATCGAACGAGTCGGGTCTGTAGCTTACAAGCTCAAGTTGCCTGAAAAGCTAAGTGGAATTCATGATGTGTTCCACATTTCAATCTTAAAAGAAATGTCTAGCGGATGAGTCGCTAGCAATGCTACACGAGGATGTGCAAATTGACGAAAACCTGCGTTTCATTGAGAAACCGATAGCGATCAAAGATCGTCAGGTTAAGAAGCTTCGCAGAAAGCACGTGCCTATTGTAAATGTCACACCCCGACCCGCAGCGAATAAGAGTCGGGGCATAATTGGGTTATCACCAAAGCTCATGATGTTTACTAATATATTTCATATTTATTAAATTCAAAATTACATTCTCAATATTCCAAACAAGTTCATACAATTACAAAGAAAAGTAACTAAATAAACAATCCAAAGTCTAAACCGATTTATTCTTCTAAGCCATCCTATATGTTTCTTGCTGCAACTGGATCACCTGTATCATGTGTAAAAATGGGGGGTTTTGGGTCAACAAAAGTTGGCGAGTGAACCTTGTTAGAAAACATTTATTATTGATTTCTTGTTATAATTAATATGGAAAAATTGTGCAATAATCATACGTGAGCAAACGTAAATAATCATACAATAACATACAATAACATACAATAACAAACCACCTTGCAATAATATATGACATGAATGATAATGTAAATGTTGGCAACGTCACGTTCACGCTCATAGGTAATGGAGAACGGTTCCGCTCATAGGTAATGGGGAACAGACGGCCTAAGATGAATGTATGTGCGATCAAGGCTCAATCAAACGGAGCCGACCATATGTTGGCAACGCCTCGTTCACGCTCATAGGTAATGGGGAACGGCTCACGCTCATAGGTAATGGGGAGCGGCGGCCTATGATGATGTATGTACTGAAAATGATAAATTTAATCTAAACATTAACCACACAAACAGTTGATACATATTGAATACACATTTGATCATGGATATGATGGATGCACAAGTGTTTAAATGAAATAAATAATATGACACATGATACACCCAAAAAACGTGATTAAAAGGGGAATTTGTAGAGATTCACTCACATTGGGTGCGTTCGGTTGGTGATGTTGAATGCGCTCGAGTTTAGAGGATTGATCGACGAGGATTAACTAACCTAATTAATAACGAAAAGGTACGGTAAATAAGTGGATTTTATTAACAATTTTAATAAGGTTTTTAGGTTTATTTTTGTGAGTTTAAGGTTATTTTCTAACTTTAAAAACATTATTTTTAAGTATTTTTAATGGATTTTTAAATTAAATAAATAAATAAAAATATAAAAAAATGTTGACTTTTTGGGTTGACCGTTGACCGTTGACTTTGACTGTTGACTGTTGACTGTTGACCGGTTTGGACGTGTGTATGTATGCGCTGGGTGAGGCTCGAACCCGAGACCTCCCGTACGCGTGCACGCAGCTCTACCAACTGAGCTACGTGTCTAACCCGAAATATTTCTGTTTTTAATTATATTTATATACTATTTATTTTATTCAAAATTCATTTATTTTAAAAAGGATTTTAATTATATCGGACCGGTGTGTATAACAGGTCTCGAACCCGGGACCTGTTGTTTAACGTTGCACACAGTCCACCGCTGGACTGTGTGTCTAACCTGGTTAAAACACTTGTTTTTATTTCTCTTATATACTAACTGGAAGTTTTCGTATTTGGGTTTTATAAAAAGTCTGAATATTGTGACGAATCGGAACAAGGACAGACTCGAACCCGGTATCCCTATGATTCAAATGCACACAGTCCACCGCTGGACTGTGTGTCTAACCCGAGATATAACCCGATTTATATTAAATATATACACAACCTAACTTCATCTTCTTCGCTAAAACAACTCAGATAACTGATATTCGACTGATCTTGTTCAATTCAATTAACGGACATATAAATGATTAAAACGTAACGGATAGGGAAAGTTTTGGAAATGAATGTACCGGAAAGATGACTTTTCTCAGAACTCCGGCAAAGTCGTCGGCTCTGTTTTATGAACTCCGTCTGAGCGGACAAATTAACAGTTTTGATTAACAAATTGTGAAATTGAATGACTAAACAAGAGTTATCAGAAGGTTTAAATGATTATACCGTTTCACAGCGCAATTTAGGAATTTTCAGAAATCTTCCGGCGAGTGTTGATTATCCGATATCGTCGTCTGGGATTGATTCTGATTGAAAGGTTTGAGTTAGCAAAAGTCTAACAACTGATAGAAGATGAAAGAATTGAGAAATTTACCGTTTTGATGAATGACACGCGGCGAAAGTCCGGTGATATCAGATAGCGATTCCGACGATCAAAAAATAGAGCAAAAGTGAAATTGAGAGTTCTGTGGGTGTTTTTGAGTCGCGAGATGATGATATTGATAAAGTAAATCAGGAAGTAATTGATTTCGGTTTTCAACTCCCAAATCATATGAATCGAAACAATAAAGACTGAATTTGATTAAGAATGTGGGTCGTAATGGTTGCATTGGTTATAATCAGATATTCCGGATCACTCAAACGTCTGGGAAGTTGAAAGCCGATTACCGGTTTCAGTTTTGGCGCAAACGAATCGATTCACGGGTGAACTTATGTTTTATTTGTTTCCTAGATTACACAAAGACATCAAGTGGCGGAGTGGTTAAGTGTTTGATGTTAAGGTCTTCCGGCTGACCCGGGTTCGAAACCCGGCAGCCCCTTTTCATTTTTAATTGCTTTATTTTTATTTTTTTAACAATTTTAATTTCCATATTCTAAAATGTTTATTAGTTATGTATTGTTTAAAATTAAAATAAGCATTAAATGAGCAACGAAAATTTGAAACTGATTATTCGATTAATAAACGAAGCGGGTTTTGAAAACCCGTTTTTCGACGGATGTTACAGTAAAGGTCAAGTGGGATGCTCGACGAGGTCCCGAGTATATATGGGAAGTCGAGTCCACTCTGCAACAAAAGTATCCCTATCTATTTGAATAAATCTCGAGGTCGAGATTTCTTTTAAGGGGGTGAGGATGTAACACCTCATAAAAACCTGTGTCGTAAAATTTCGACACGTGTCCCGCTGATCCTCGTATGCCGTGTGCTAGACGAGAGGGACTAAAATCGCCAACATGTTATTTTATAACCTCTGAGTGGTGAATAATTAAAGTTGAGGGGTTAAACGTGTCAACATGCTTAAACTATGCCTTTGAGTGACTTTTTAACGAACCAGGAGCTTAATAGTATTCAGTTATACGTTCATGAATACCCGAAACCTAACTTGAGGGGCCAAAGGTGCTGAATATGGAAGTTATTCGAAGTTGTAAGGTTGAGGGACTGAACTTGACAAGAAAGAAACATGTTTGGCTGTCTCGGAGCCGGGTCACGGGCCGCGACCAGCCTGGCCTACCTCTCTCGCGCCCCGCGAGAGGGTGCCAGTGACAGCCAGCATGTGGAGTCGTGGCAGCCTGCATGTTTTGCACATATACGCGAGTTTGCCACCCTCTAGCAGCTCAAGACACGTCCCTAACACTTGTACTCATCCTAAACTGATCACCAACACCTGGAATGATCTGGTTCAAGCTCTTCAAGTATATATAGAGGCCTTGTGTGCCTTGACTCCTTGCTCATTTCAAAAACTCATCTCTTATCTCTTGCTCTGGCTTTCTTTGAGATTGCTGACCATAAGGAGACTCCACTTAGTTCTATTTTCGTGCTAGGACGTTGAGTAAATGTCCTTAACTCCTCTTGTTAAGTTTTATTAGGCTTTAAGCCAAAATCAAAGCGTTGACGTAAAAATGCTTTGACTTTCGGCTAAGACCATTACGGTCCAGCCATAGTTTGGTACGAACATGGCTACGTGATCGTAATTAGGTAGGTGTTAATCCCTAAAAAGGTCACCTCCTAATTACCACGTTTGCTTGGTCAATTGACGGGTCAAAGTTATTAATAAAAAGTCAAACTGTGTCAGATTTGAAAATAAATTCCTAAATGATAATGTAGGTGTTATAAAATATGTTTTAAGACTTAAACAACTCAGTAATAATTATTAGAACATGTGTAAACATGTTCGGCTCGTCAATTCCAGGTTTAAGGTCGGTTCGCAACCGAAAGTCGTGAAGTTTGACTTCTACTTTGACTTTCAATTCTGACCCGATTTAGCAACTCTAGCTACTGAAATTAAGTTGCATGGTGACCATGTTTAGTTGTAGTATAACCCTCTGGAGTTATATCACATGGTTACATAGTAATCCGAGCTTTTATGCAAGTTTCTGTTAATTATGTCAAACTTTGCTAAAATGCCCTTTTACTTAAAAACAAGGTTTTAATTACAAATGAGCATACAAATGAATTATGTACAGATGTATAAACATGACTAACTTATTTTGATGCCAATAATCTGGCCATAACCCAAGTTTTGTTTAATTATCGCAAATCATGCTTTTAAAGGACCAAAATGCCCTTTCGGCATCTAAAATAGTTTTTAACATAATTCTCAACAAAACTCATTACTTATTGATGTAATATCATAATTAGGATTACTTGGGATGTTAAAATCAGATTGTAAACTGAGTTATGCACAAGCCTTTGTATAATGCCGATAAATGACGATATTACCCTTATGATGCATAAAATGATTTTAAAGACACTTTTTATAACAAAACCATTTACCTAATGTTATAATATATTAAATAGCTTATTTTGGTTATATAAACCTGATCATAACATCAGTTTTCCTTAATCATCTTGAATATCGTCATTTAGCGACTTTATCGCCATTTAGGCGCATAGTATGGTTTAAAACCATATTAAAGCACCAAGACTTGATACCTATTGATTTCAAAACTCATTTTACATATAATTACAGTAAGTACATCAACTAAACTCAGATTCCCAAGTAAATTATCAAGCTATGTGTGAAATGACCAAAATGCCCTTACGGGGAATAGTTTGGTCTTAAACTCTAAAACACACACATACTCGATTTCCTACTGATATAACATCATAAATAAACTATTTTTACAGTAAGTCTATGACCATTACATCAGTTTGCTCATAATTTCTTTTACAAGTCATAAAATGACCAAAACGCCCTTTTGAGGCGTAACTTGATTTTAAAACCATAACGGGCATACATGTTGATATCTTACTGATATTACAACATGTTTAAAGTATAATGGCATATGGAACTTGTATAGGACTCACCCGATTAACCGGTTTCGCTTATATGCGTACGGTTCGGCCTACGTAACTAGTTTACGTAATTTAACCGAAACGGGTTTAACCTTATCATTTTATTATCAAAATCCAGAATGTAATATGTTTACCCATTTTAAACAAGCCTCCATGCTTGTCGGGTTTAAACTACATTCTATTCCGGTCACCGCTTAATCTAGCGTCTAGTACCGTTATTATCCTTAAGCTACCCGGTTCGAGTCTACAAAGTAGATAGGACCCGTTAGCATTCTAATTGGTTATAAATACCATCTTTTCCATTCTAATAGCCTCCCGGAAGATTGCCATCTAAGCTTACTTTTGAATATTCGGCTGAGTTAATTATCTTATTTGAAGAACTGCTCAAGTAAATACTTTTAAATTATTTTCCCTATACGGGCTTGGGACACGGTATAATAATACTGCTTGGTCGGGTATGGGATCATGTTATTGGATTGTGATTTACTAATCCTTATAACCCGTTTTATTCTCTATTGTTTGATAACTTAAACATTGGGGTTAATTCGACCATGTCTGGGATATCCTTTGCTCATTTAAGTTACTAAAGGCCACGACCTTAAGCGCGGGGTGTAGGCATACACCTGACAGATGCTAATGCTAATGAAATGATTAAATCCCACTGGTGGATAATTTAAAGTAGCGTGTCAGTTAATCAGGCTATTCAGTTTCTGCGCCGGACCCCATATGTATTGACAAACATGTAAAACTGTAAACAAGGTCATTTTGAACTATCCCAGGTTATTTATAAAATGTGTCAAGTGCACCGAAAATCATTTAAATAAATGATTACAAAATGAGTCGGTTACTAGTATTTACCAGTGAAAACAGACGTATTTTCATAAGACCAAGTTACAGGTGGCAACACAGAATAGATTAGGAGCTGTGTAGTAGCTAAATAAGGATCTTGCAAGTCCATAAGCTGCCAAAGTCTGTAGAACAATTTCCTTTGTAAATATTTATTCGATCCGCCTATGGATTCGTTATTACAAGCCTGTAATTATTATTTTCGAACATTTGGACATTTGATTTGTAATAGTAATTTAAACTCCAAGACTTCCGCTGTGCTGTGTGTTTGTTTGGTTATGATGATATCAACTTACGTCACAATATTCCCCAACCGGGCCCGCCGGGTTACACGTGGAAATCGGGGTGTGACATCAGCGTTGTTGCGCTGGTCCTCCTTGTGTGAGATCCCATGGAAGACATCTACATGAAGGATTTGATTGGATGAGATTCGATTTAAGTAGGTTTATGTTTAAAAGTTCACTTATTATTATTATTCAAGTAAGGTACAAAATCACATAAACACGTAGGCAAGTAAACACGTAGGCACATAAGCACATAGCACATAAGCACGTAAGCACGTAGTCACATAATTCACGTAAGCATATACTTTGCACGTATTCACCTTCTTATAAGTAAAGCGTAGCGCGTTCGAGATAGCGTAATAAGTGAGTAAGGCTGCGTATGAGGCACGAATGCCCTCATGAGCGTAGGCGAGTTGTGTGATTAGTTTTCTTGGTGATTAATTTGCGTTTTAGATTACGAGGGTTGTGCGAGTAGTGCATATATTGATGGAGCGTAAAAAGCGATAAATCGAGAATACGGGAAAGCGAGAAATTGAATAAGCATAAAAAAATCCATAAATTCAAACACATAAATAAGATGAAACTCGATGATGCGTAAAATCGACGATTGTAGGCTTAAATCAATTTGGGAACGTCCTGGGTTTTGAGACAGCGACTACCCAAAGTGGTTCGAGAATTCTCTGAGTTCAGACACAGGTTTGGCCTAATAGACAAATGCTCTCGCCGTATAACGGTTAACGAAATTTATCCTTCCAGTTACATCGTGTTCCGAGTCATCAAAATAATCGAGACTTTGGTGAGATTGAAAATCGAGGAGTGGAACTAGTTATTAAGATGCTGGTTTCACCCCTAACTTAACAACTTCATCCCTGGTTGTGGTTATGCGCACCGATCAAATCGGGAGTTCCACTAGATAGAAATGGAGACTCTCGTCGAGGTTAGGATATCACTCCTAACTAACGAAGATATCTCGTGCGATAGAGAATGTGCGGAGTGAATGATCTTATCAAGAGATCTTGGTTTTCACCCCTAATCTCGACTTATCACTTGTTTTGTGTGATACGAGCGTTCTTCAGCATGTGTTGTAGCAGCTTTAGGAAAAGCATACGTAGTTTAAAAGTCCATTTCGAGGGTTTAGGATCAAGTTCGGGCGAAGTTGTTCGACTTCGGGCGAACTTGACTCCTCGAGCGAACTTGTTTTAGATGTTGAGAGGGACTGGCAACTTCGGGCGAACTTGGGTCAAGTTCGGGCAAATTGATCAAGTTTGGGCGAACTTGATCTGGTTCGAGAGAACTTGCCCAACTTCAGGCGAACTTGTCAGTGCGTATTAGTTTTGGCGTTTAATCGATGCGTAACGGTCTGATTTGGTATCCTAACTATAGACTAGGCCAAACACAACAGTTCTACCTAATTTTCCCTATAGTTATGGCTCTAATACCAATCTGTCACACCCCAACCGATGGTGGAAACATCGGGGTGTGGCACTAGGCGAACCAGATTGTCTCAAGAGAAATTCCATAACTACTATTAAGCGATAATATTTTAACGTTCAACATCCCATACTATTAAACAATAAAATCCTAATAATTATTACAAAACATAATATCTCTTAAAACATATCAAGTTCGATCTACCCTAGATTTATTACATTATTTTCTAAGCGAAATCCTAAACCAAAAGCAGCAATAGCAAATATCCTCAACCTGCCACATATGTTAAAATAAAACGTCAATACAATTAAGTAAAGGTGAGCATACAGGTTTGCGTACATAATAGATATAAAAAGCTTTTAGCACACACCGCATGACATTACGTAAGAGATGTGAACTATGTATCTACTAGATTCAAGTAAACCAACAAACCGCGAGTGAGAGGCACGCGAACAAGTGTCCACGTCCTAAAGAGAAAATAAATGAGAAATAAAATGTGAGCCTTAACAACCACGGGCCTCCGGGTGGCGGGTCAACCTCTAGCAAGCTATCATGTTAAGGGTGGCATACAAGCAATCAAGTAATACATACAATTCAGCAGTTATCACGTATAGTCATGTATAGCGGATTGCGAATAAGCGTTTGAGAGTTGTGTGAAGTGATTTGATATAAGACATATGTGCCACCCAAAAGTGCGTTTAAGCGTAAAGGGGTTCAAGTATTCTCACAGTCGGTGCGATTAAAGAGAGATACGGGTCTGAGATGAGTTGAGGAGAGCGCCGGATCAGCCTGTAAGCGAACAGAAGTGCATCAGTCTTCTGAATTGCTGAAACGGTTAACGGTTGAAGGAACAGTAGACAAGTTCGGCGAACTTGTACTTGGGTACAAGTTCGGGCGAACTTGTCCTGATTCCTTGGAATCAGTACAAGTTCAGGCGAACTTGTGTGTTTGTCAATGAATGGAGTAGAAGTTTAGGCGAACTTGTATGTTTGTTGTCAGATTTGATCAAGTTCGGGCGAACTTGGTTACCAATCTAGTGACAAGTCCGAGCGGACTTGATGTCTTAAGAGCGAACTAGACTGTTTTGACATCCAAATCATGCGTTTTCGCGTCGTTTGATGAGGAAATCGAGTGTCCATCCCTCCAACCTTAAGCCACTGAGTAAAACTTAGGCTGGAGATGTCTTTTGGAGCTAGTTTAGCCATTTTACAGAAACTCGGGCTAATCCGGCGAACTTGATGGTTCGTACGGGTTAGTCCAGCTTGTGTAAAGTGACGATTTTGTCCTTGTGCTTTCGGATCTGAGATCTTGCTTGATCACGCCTCGTTCCACTTCAAAGTGAACGAAACATACGTCATTTAGTCCGAATTTTTGTGAAAATCGATGTTTAAAAGGGGTTTTACTTAGATCTAAGCATAGATCTAAGTGAAAAACAGAAGTTTTGTAGAAAAAGATGAAATTTTTCGTAAACAGATGATTTTTGATGAAATCGAAGGCAAAGCCTTGTGCAAAATCGTTGTAAAACGTTGTTGTAGCTTGAAAACGGGTTGATTCTTACTTAGAAAACGAAAGTATTCAATCGGGAGAGCTCTGATCGAACTTGGTCAGCAAGGGGAACATGAATGAGGAGCTGGGTATTTATAGGTGAGGTTAACAATAGACTGGAAATGGTCAAGTTGGACAAACTTGTTACAGGGTTCGAGCGAAGTTGATTAATTCCTTTGATCTGGGAGCCAGTTCGAGCGAACCTGGCTCATATGTTGAGTTCTGGTGGCCTGGACAAGTTACCAAGTTCGGCCAAACTTGGCCTAAAGGTGAAGTTCCGTTTGTTGTTTTCGCGTTAGGAGTTCGTTTGTCGATTCGGTTTCGTATTAGATAGTCATATTAAGCGTTTTAGCGAAGCGTTAAGCGTTATATTTCTATTGAATTTGAGAGAGAGCGAGTTGCGTGAGTGTGCGAGCGTTGTAGCGATAGTAAACCATAACATAAACAAACATAACACATAATTCCACATAATTAAATGTGTTTTGCGATGCGACGTGATAAGCGATGCGATGGCACAAGTGTTTATTAAACAATAACACAATCGGCTCTTTGAAGTAACATAGTTACTTGCGATTGCTTGAATTTAGCGTTGAGTTTAATAAGCGATTAGATGAGATATCATGCGACAGAACATAATTAATTAACACAAACTTTCTCATAACCGAATCTCGTAGTACAACGATAGATATAAACGGGAAATAAAATAACAACGAATTTCCGAGTTTTTTACATTACGTGTGGTACCACTAAAATTCTTGAGATACAATCTTTAAATTTTAGAGATGTGAATGGTGAGTATCTATATACAGATATTCGCTATAGCAATTTTTTGTATTTTAAAGATGTAGATGGAGACTAAGATAAAAAAAAATTATCAGAAAATTCTAACATATGAAGATGGGAACTCTAATGTTAGTGCTCTAAGATATCAATATCTCCTCTATCACACCACCCGCCACTACTTCCTCATTGCTGTCACTCCTCCCATTCACCCGTACTCCATTCAAAACACCAGACCAATCTTTTCATTGTCACATCCTAACCGATGGCGGGAACATCAGGGCGGGACGAAATAGATTGCTCGAGCATCATAACTTGCTAAATGTGGCAATAATTAATTAAACTCGATTTCATTGATAGCTAAATGGTACATTGTCTTGGAATAGAAATGCAACAAGGAAAGTTCATATACAACAATTAAAAGTACATAAATTTAAATGTGTTTCTAAAATCCATCCTACTAGATTCTTGAACGTCATTTCATCAATTTCCTGCAGTATATAATAAAATAAATGTCAACACATAAAGCGTTGGTGAGCATACAAGTTTTGGCTACTAGCATATAATAGAAAAGTTGTCATCAACCCTACATAGCATAAAAATATACTAAGGCATGAAAACATAATATTACTAGCAGACATCAAATGTAGGTCAAACTAATTGTGTCCACAAAGTTGCGTATTTTGTTACCAAGGCGAACAAAAACCGTGACTCAATAACTTAAAGTAGACCCTTCCTAAGGATAGTGTGCTACTCCTATAGCACTATACATGTTAAGGTTGGCTCATGATGTTAATGAAGAATATTTGTACAAGCAGGGCTTCTAGCATGTATGTATCCTAAGCATATCATTTAAGCATGTATAAACGGATTGATAAATGTGAAATGTGATTGATATCGTGTTTGTGATTTTGATAATAATGTATATATATTGCACCCAAAAGTGTGAAAATAGTAAAACGGTATCATGTAAACTCACGGTTTGCGTAGAAAGTTCCTCGAAAGTGAGTTGTTGCGATTAATTAGAGTTTGGAAACACTGAGTTATCTTACAAGGATAAACGGGGCGTATAAGTTTGACGGATTTAGATTTAGGAATGTGTATGCAAAATGCTTAACTTAGTACAAAAATTACATAAAAGTTATCTTGTTAGGTTATTCAATTTGGACAGGTGTTTTATGTGTTTTTCATAGGTAAAGTTCACCCATTGGAAGTCTAAATTCGAGGAATTCTAACCTAAAATAAGATAACCATAATACACAACATTTAACCATGAGTTTGGTTGGTGTTATGATTCGGTTTTGGATATATATTATAGTTTATATAGTCTAAGTGTCTTAGGGTACCATGAATGGTCATGCAAGGAGGTAGGATGACTTTCATCCATTAAACCAAATTTATATGATTCACCAAAGCACAAAATCATCAACTTAATTGATGATTTCAATTGGTCATGAATATGATAAAATAAAATCTCTAATTCACCAAGTAACCAAGTGAGCTCAAACTGGACTAGTGCATTCCAATCATGGCAAATGTTTGGAGACTTGGGGTAGTTTGGACACTTGGTTACTAGAAAGTTTACTTAGTGGCTTAGGTTATGGATTCAACTAACTAAGTGAGGAGGTGAAACCATAGTTGGAAAGCCAAGACTCCCATTGTTTACACCTTACCAAAGCAAAAGCCTTACAATGAAGGTTGTGGGCTTGGATGGTTCAACACTTTATATATTGTTAGGAACCTTTAGGGCAGAACTTTTTGGAGGTTATGAACCTCATGTTTGCTGGAATAAATCTTAACTCAAGTCCCTCAAGATGAAGATTAGTTGGGAACTTGGTTTGGTACATAATATCCCAAGAAAACAAAGTAGAAAATAATAAGTATGAAAGTTTTAACAAAACTTAGAAAAATAATCCTAACTTTGGACCTTAAAATGGTGATATACCAACTTTGTTTACCTTGCAAACATGTGGTAACACT
This sequence comes from Scalesia atractyloides, assembly GCA_947069175.1. Classification (NCBI taxonomy): domain Eukaryota; kingdom Viridiplantae; phylum Streptophyta; class Magnoliopsida; order Asterales; family Asteraceae; genus Scalesia; species Scalesia atractyloides. The sequence continues at coordinate 69,851,760 of CAMTDV010000004.1, read as the reverse complement.
CCTAGAGGTTGTCCAAGTAGGAGGAAAGCAAGAAACAAGAAGAAAAAGATGAAGAAACAAGCTCAAACTCACTTTTTGAACTTAGAATTTTCTGCTCAAAAGAGGAAGATTTCTTAATGATTGGAGAGAATTTGGGAGTGATTAAAGAGTGTTGAAAGTGTTTAAGAGGTGGTGGAGGCTTGTATTTATAAGTGAGAATTAGGGTTTGGGAGTTAATGAAGGTGGTTGGGAAGGTAGATTTTCATTTTTGACCTTGTACTTTTATTGTTGGTTATTTTATGCTATAAAGTGTATGCAAGCATGTTATAAGTATGAAACACGTATAACGTGATTCCGAGAAAATATAATCTCGATGTATTTCTCAGTTTTTTATTAAAACTGTATTTCACGATTGATTACGTATTATGCATGTATGATTAAACAAGGTTGACAAAAAATACAATTTCCATTATGATCAAAGTCTCGAGATTACAAGGATTGAAATGAAATAAGAATACAAGCTTTCTACAAATAGAAGAACGCAAATAAGGAATGTTACATTCATATCCGGATAGGATAGAAAATCGGTTGCCTTCCTAGTTCACTGGTCGGGACCGGGTTAGATTGGATTTAAGAACCGAACAACATCATTCATAATTATAAAAAAATAAAGTGTGTACATATGTGTAATACAAAACAAGACACGAGTATACTCTATGTTTTTCTATGAATATGCAAATCTAATAAACAAATAAATAATGGAGTCTCGAGCAATTTAAAAAAAAGATTTCGAATGGAAAAAGATCCTAAAAAGTATAAAATCCGGTCTAACCACCATGTCCAGTTCAGCGGTCTAACCGGTAACCAACCAATGCATGTGGGGAATGTTTAAAGAGACTTAGCTGGACCGGTTTCATGCCCGGTTCCTGGTCCAACCTGTTTGACTAGCTTGGTTCTAAAACCCATACTCCACCCCTAAAACTCATGCACCAAACCCTTCCTCAGTTGCTATTCTCAACTATCTTGGTTAAGTGATTGTGTTTTCAACTAAATAATTGTATGTGTAGTTGTGGATTGTGATTAGATAATGAATTTATGTATATGGGTTTTAATTTGTGTTTGTTTCGGATGTATATATATTGTTATAGGGTTGATATGTTTGTGTTTTACTTAAGCCCTTTGGATAGTTGGTTTGGATTTGGAGATTAGAGGTGGTGGCTGAGGTGGACCGGTGGACAATGTAAGACATGGTCTTTAGAAAATTACTTTGGTTTATGGTTTTAAATTACTGGAATGGATCAAATAAAAACCACATTTCGCATACAAATTGTAAGAACCATTTAAAAAGTGTCACGTGGCATCCAACCAATTATAGAGAAATGATAAAATAATAACCTAAATAATATCAATGATATTAAATTCCCTATAAGTATGTTAACAAACAATTAGTTCTTTATTTGGATCTTCCTTTTGTTTTCAATCTGCTGATTAAGAAAAATGTTAATATAATTCACATATGTGCTAAAATCAATTATCTTGATTAATTTTCATGTGCTAATATATTTCAAAAGTGTTACTTTTATGTATGTATTGTTTTTGTATGTGCTAATTTAACTTTTTTAAGTGTTAGGATCTGTTCTTACGGTTTGTATGATAAATATGGTTTGTACTGGAACCAAACCCATTAATTACTTTAGTTCAAATTCAAAATGTTTAACTAACAGTGCACCTGATTTTTGGAATTGTAACTATCTGAGACTAATTTACTAACGCTGACCACAAAGTCTCTTAGCTCGAAGGGCATTTCAATAATTTACCTATTTATTATTATATGTATTAATAGTATATGTATTTTTATTACATATAAATATAATTGATATATGTATAGTATATGATAAAATAAAACTATGGATGGACATGTGTTATCTATTGGAATTATTTACTTTTTCGTTTTCCTGTCTCTCGTACTTAATTATGAATACTTATTTTTTAATTAATGAAAGTTATTATATTAAATAATCAAATAAATTTAATATGAAATTCATTATTAAATTTTAAATAAAAATATATTTTTGAGTTAAAAGTTTCACCAAGTTCAAAATTATGTTGCTTAAAATATTAAATAAACTACAAATAATGATGGTAATTGTTATTAGGGGCAATTTTATATACACACTATATATTCACAAACTTTTATAATATCACATATACATATGCAAAACTAAAAGAAATATCATATATACCCTTACAAATTAGTTGAAAGAGTAAGCTGTAGTATGAGCCTATGTGGTATGGGGGATTAATACTTTTAAGTCCCTATTTAAAAAAAACATCACTTTGAGTCCCAAGACTTTCCAAATCCCATTAACGTAAAGTAAAAACACTATTTTACCCTTGGGTTTTATTGTTAGATTACTCAAATGCCCTTTACTAAAAAAACAAAATAAAATCTAAATATGTACCACCACCACCACCTGCAGCCAATTCTCCGCCCTTTTACAATAGCAACAACCATGAATTTACACTACCCCTAATGTCTTCCATACATATTCCAACTTCTCACAATTCCACCTGCTTCATATCTCAACACAAACCCCCAACTCACCTTTAACCCACTTGCTAAAACTCAACCTTCAAACCACCAACCATGAATGAGGTTATTTGGCGTGTTTCTCTCTGAATCATTCAACAACATCTAATTCACCTAATGTGTTGTACGTACATTTGGGATATAAAATTAGGTGCATGTGAGCATGTTCTTCGTGGTAGTGCTGCTCAATCAATGTTTTACCATTTCTATCCAAGCGGGAATAAGAATAATGTTTCTCCAAGTTCAATGTAGAGAAACACATTTTTTCCTCTATGTTGATGCCAATAACTGAAGAAGATACAAGAGTTTCATAATTCCATCCAAACACCCAATATTTCTCTCACGACGCATATCTAATTAGTGAAAAGTCCATTTTCCCCCTCAAACAATATATTATGTTAGTTACTTAACGGTATACACTAACGACAATTAGCCTAGGGTACATTGATGGGATCTGGAAAGGTTGGGACTCATTGTGACGTTTTTAGAAATAGGGACTCAAAGTGTCAATCTTCCATACCGCATGGACTCAAACTATAGTTTACTCTAGTTAAATATATATTATATATATATACCAAATTCATTAAAAAGACGATGAGCATTTACCCTTATATTCTAAAATAGTTTTGATTTACCCTGAATTAACATATTTTCAGTTGAATTTCCTTTTTCCTATTCAACCATGAACTCAATGAACCCACCAAAATCCTGCATGCCCAGAACTCCACTAGTCGTCGCTGGTTATAAGAGAACAAACATAGTGCATTAAGAGTAACTGCAACTTCTTCTCTCATGAAAAAGGTGCATAAATAATAATACAAATGTAGGACATGGGTGACAATTATAATAAAAATTATATAAATAAAAAATAGTAAAGATACTCTCTTTACATATTTGGGAAATTGTAGTACATGACCGTATACAAATTCAAACGAAAATTAAATATGAACTACAACATATTTAATAGAATAATCGATTCAAACCAATATCTTCAAAAGATAAAGTCTTCAACTTGATCTTAAGGAACATATTCTTGTAGTCTCCTTAGCAAGATCTTCAAAAGATAGAGTAATCAACTTTGTGCTCGAACAAGGTCTTCTTGTAGTATCCCTTGCTGCAAGAAAGAACAAACGATGTTGACGGTTGTGGCTGAGGCACGTGTTCAACATGCTTCCCTTAAAACAGATTTCACGCCTCTACTAAAGACGACGCGACTGTCTCCCAGGGTACAACAGCCGAAGCAGTCTGTACTGCCGGAGAAGGCCACGCGCCCGAGGTTACACCGGGAAAAATCATAGTGTTAGAAATTTTGGAAACTTAAAAAATAGAAATGAAGTTGAATCATTTAGAGAAACTTATCTCTATATGTTCTCAACATATGGGTCATCAAGTACTTCTTCTCCAAGAACTCTTCATGCATACATCTTTCTTTCTTGTATCTAGCTACATCAAAAGAGGCATATGGCCTACTAAGTATGCAAGAGTCATGGGTGGTGAAAAGTCCAACATAATTAGAGACATAATTTGCCATAAAATCTCTAATCAATTGTCAAAAAGAAACTCTACTCAAGAGTTGTCATCAATACACCACATGAAAAGTTTATTATTCTAATAGAAAATTAAACAAGTGAAATAAATAACTTTACTCAAGAGTTTGTCACTATACGTAGAATTTAATATGAATAATCTCAATAAATTTCTTCCATTCATCACATTTAAAAAATTTCCAACAACAAATTGCACTCTCAGCCACTAAATCCACCTTGCATTTTCAACTAAACTCAAATTCAAGAAGTGCAAAGCCTTTTCTTGCAAATCATTAAAATCGTTAATCAAGACACGGTTCAGAACCGTTGTCGTCGCCACCCCATATTTTGTCAGTCGTTTTGAACGTAGATATCACACTTTGAAAGCTGTCAGAGTTGTTCGCTTGAATGGACTTTGAATTCCGACGACAACGATATCAAAGTCTGATTCGAAATTAGGGTGCTGGGCTTGTCGATTTTGATGAGGTTTGAAGGCAGAAACGTAGGGAACCTTAAACACGGTGTTAGGCGGTTGTGTAATCTTTGGATATAAACATAAAATGGAATAATCTGCTCAAACATTTTTCCGAAAAAAAACAATGAAGATGTGGTGCGACGTAGAAGATGGGGATGGGGGTTGGTTTCAGTTCGATGCATTTTTAGTTAATAGTTCTCTTTCCTTTTTTTGTTTTATGTTAAAAGGTATATAGAAATGATAGAATCGTCATTATCTAACAAATTAATTAGAATTGGGAATATATGATATTTTTAGTTTTGGTTGGATATATATGATATTTCAATGTTTGTAAGGGCATATATGAAATTAATCATTGTTTTTATGAGTGACGTCTAAACATCTTTAAAAATTTACGTCGCTAGATCGTAAGAATGGTAAAATATAATATGTAAAATAACTAAAAATATGGAAATATTAGAAAATCAAAGTTAATACTAAGTTGTAAGAAAGAATGTTTTCCAGCTTCAAAGCACAAGCTGTTTCAAGAAGATGCCTATGTTTACGCTCCACCACCTCATTTTGTTGTGGGGTGTGTGGAGATGTTGTTTCTAAAAGAATCCCCTCCTTGGCATAAAAATTGAGCATCATGTTGGAGGTGAACTCTCCACCATTGTCAGTGCTAGTTCTTTTTTATGTTTTTATCAAATTGAGTTTTTACCATTTTGTGGAAACCTATTAAGCATAAACTTGCTTCATTTTTGTGTCTTAGCAAGAAAACCCAAACAGCACGACTGTAGTCGTCAACAATTGTCAAAAATAACTACCATGTGTTAAAGATAAGGT